>JAATLQ010034227.1:5394-21631 GCA_013421005.1 Heliconius erato x Heliconius himera
ATATATATATATATATATATATATATATATATATATATATATATATATATATATATATATATATATATATATATATATATATATATATATATTTACTTCACTATACTATGCATTAATACTACTCGTGCGTGTGGTTATATAGAAATAACTAAGAGTTGTATATGACATAACATGACAAATTCTAAATGCTTTAGGTAACTCTGGCAGTAGGTACAATGGGATATATAGAAAAGATTAACGGGAAGTAATATTACCTATACCCTACCCAGATGTATGGGCAATCCAATACAAAAATATTTCCTTTAGGTGTTTTCCGGCCACTCCACATGCAGTCGATCCAGGATTCGGTGGAAGTTATTTTAATGGAAACGGAGTGTCTTAAAAAATTATAACTGATAAATAAAGAAAATAAAATGCTGACCCAAAAGGTGTTCTTAAGACCTAGGTATAAATTACAAAGTTGTTTATAAACCTATGTTCGACAACCGAAATGTTCTTGAATAAATTTAGACGTGTAATTTAGAGGAAAGCTTTTATGGGTTACGTGGTTAAGAGGAGAGATAAAGTTGAACGGCAGGTTGCCGCCTACCGCCAGCGAGGTGTTGTGACGGAAGTCGGAATTTACGCCCCTGCCGTGTTTACGGCTGGAAGCATTGAATATTGCAAATGCTTTACTTATACATATGTACGAGTACATACATATATCAGCCAAAATACCGTTGTGCGCCGAAATTCTGTAATTTACGTTGTTTTATGCGTTTAATGGTGAACTTACAATTAATTGAGGTTAATTAAAACAAAATTAATCTTTAAATTAAAATTGTTGTTGTTGATGTTATAATATCTTAACCAGATTTAAATATATAAACAAAATTGCTCAGAAATCATTAATGTTTGATAGAGATAGCAAGAAATCATTTTTTAGTTTTTTAATGCAATTTACTTTTATATTTACTTATTATAATGTTTACGTTGTCAACAAATCTGTTGTGTTGAAATGCGTGGATCCATTAGCTTGTACGGGAGCGGCAGCCGCGAAGGCCGACATCGATACCTGTAATTTATTAGATTTGCCCCAAAGGCGGATAATCTCCTTACTTGTGGTTGACTAAACACACCTAGTATACTGTGTTTGACGTAGTTAAAGATAGCTGTAGAGATTTCCTTCTTTCTATTTACGTTTCTTTAGTTTTTCAAGGCCGAGTGACCACGTGCTTTATAAGAATAGTTAATACTTCTCCATGTAAGTGTAATATCCTATTATTATTATTGCTATATTATTAATATAACTTATATTGAAGATATGAAAAAAATCGATATACAATACAGTAAAAGACTATTATTATGTAGACCCAAACACGGCTTCGTCCATTTAAACTTCATGTAATATTTTAGTCATCTTATACAAAATTTTTACATAAATTGTAGTCTATATTGTATACTGTAAAGTGGTATCTAAATCTGTTCAGTAGTTTTTGCGAGAAAATAGAATCATCATCCATCCATCTTCATAAAATTTCATATTTATAATATTAGTGTAACATGATGGGTATGACGATATTATCAAATATCACAAAACATAATATGAGCATATTAGAATACGCAAGCACTTGAGAATTATAATATTGAGCTATGTTTAATCAAAAATACTCCGTATGTAGCAGGGTAGGCAAAGAGAACCTTGTTAAGACACCCTACTCCCCACTTTTCACTGAATTCTAAAGGCATTGTATGTCGAGTGGCGGAGCTCGACGCCGCGCTTTGCCTCGACATCAAGTCAAAGATATGAAAACATCAATATCATATTTCATTTCCTCGAATGGAAATCGAGCTCACAACCTGTTGAGTTTATAGTCACACGCTTGTGCCACTGTGCCACAACTGGCCTCATTATTTTGATTTGTAGAGACAAATTATAATAAAATGCACAATTAATGCATCCAAATGCATATTATAAGACTACGAAAAATTCAATCATACAAATGTAATGTTACTGATACCGATCTCCATTATTTTATAGTAGACTTTAGATTCAATACTTGCTATTATAAAAATTTCAAAAGTCCTCAGATTATGCTAAATTAAATTGTCATAGAAATTTCAAATATCTATAATTATTATTTATTGCGATATTGTCACGTCACGTACCGAAAAATTCTATGTAATCAAAAATTGATATTTAACACATTTATAGCGAAAAACTAATAATACAAGTTTATACTCAAGTAACTACATACATTTAATATTTTTATTTCTACGCTCTGGTGTCGAGGCAAAGGCGGAGCGTTGAGTTCCGCTAGTCAACACGCAATGCCTCCAGAATTCGGCTGAAAATTATGAACGTGTCATAATGGGAATGGAGTGTCTTAACATTAGGTTCCCAGGTTCCCTCTGCCTATCCTGCTATATGCGGGATACAGCGTAAAGCTAAAAAAGTTTACTCATGTTAGCTATACGACACACTCATTACTTACTGTGTGTTTATCTCCGCGACTTTACGACCCCATCTTTTAGTAGTCAACGCGCACTTCTTAGACAGAAACACTTACCAAATCGGCTTGGAGTCATATACCTAATTTATTACACGTAAAATGACCTCATAAAATCAGTATAAAAAGAAAGATTTATTTGAAGCAAAATTTGATTGTTATCATGGTTTTGCGTGCGTTTCATTATATTACAAATCTAGATTCAGGCTAATGATAAATATTTATTTATTGCTCCAAATAATGTATTCTAGTTTTAAATTTTTTAATTAATGTTTCTAGAAATAAAAAATATTACCTACTCAACACGCAATGTCTCTAGCAAAGTGGTGAACGGAGTGTCTTACTACTAGGTTCCCTCTGCCTAATCTGCTGTGTGCGGCATACAGCGTGAAGCTGATTTATTTTTGCTGATTTATGTTTCATAATTTAAATACAATTTACATGCAATAGTATACAATTTTCTTATATAATATTAAAAATACTTATCAGTATACAAAGCACGAAAAAACTATGTAAATTACAAAACTCTGATTTAAACAATATAGACAAGAAAGAAAGAATTATACTACTTAGTAATATTAATATATTAAGAAATGAAAAATATTATGCAATTAAATGACGAGTTTTAAAATAAATGTGTTTTGTCACCTTTCTAAGGGCGTCTAGACATAAGTCTTCGCACCTGCGTTTCTAGGGCGTATAATTAAAATATTTTTTTTAATTATTTTTCATCTTGGATCAAGATAAATATATTTTTGTTGTTGTTGATAAGAATTATAGTTCAATATTAAAAGCAGAAATTATAAGCCATTAAACAGAAATATAAAATATAATATTCACCGACAAACTGACGGTATATATTTTATGTTATATTATATATTTTATTATACCTTTATGCATTACTTAGATTTTTTGGTACGAAAAAAAATGCCTACTGTTAAGACAATAAGTTTTTCATTTTCCTTACATTTCATAATATTTTATTGTTATGTACAAACTGAAGAAAACAAAGCCGTAATTACTTTATTACGGAGTAGACGAAAACTCCTTCGCAACAAAAAGAAAACATTAAACTTTATTAATATATTTAAATCTTAGGGATCCAACAGTAGCAGGTAGAAATCCTATCCTACTTGCAATCTTAGCCTACTAATAATATAAATGTAAAAGTTTAAGATGATGGATGGATGTTTGCTCTACTTTTACGCAAAAACTACTAAACGGATTAAGATGAAACTTTATAGTAATAAATTTCTACCTCAGAAAAACACACAGGCTACCATTTCTGTAAAGATTTTGTATAAATTGGTTATAATATAACAATAAATATAAGCAGGTGAAGCCGCGGTTGATTCGCTAGTATTGAGAAATTCAATATCTGTAACATAATATATAGAACAAATATAAACGTATATGATGTGGTATATAAATATATATTTAGACCGGTATTGATAACGTTTGTAAATGCTCTATGGTAATGAGACAATCATTATTGACACAGAAATTGATACTATAAAACATATCTTTAGAATTGAGTAAGTATTATAGCGAAAATTTTAATTTTGAATGACTTTTTTTAAGGAATCGTTTATATTTGTTAAAAAGCTGAATAGGCATAATATTCTCAGGCAGTCAGAAGCTTTCGAGAGGGAGCGGTCGCTGTATACAAATATAGCCGTTTTCTTCAAGTATTTCAAGGGCGTCTTTATAAATCTCTGTATTTCCTTTTTTTCACCTCCCTAAACCAGGTCAGGTGGATTTATTATAAAAGCAACTTCAGAAGTTGCACTGCGTTTAAAGTTTAATGACTTAATAGATGTTAAGGATTATTGGAACTTCTTGACTATTTAATGTGAGAAATATTAATACACTATGGTTACGGTACCGGTTTTTTTAGATTATATTAAGCTTATGAACAAATTACCGAATGTATCGCATCAACTTATTTTAATAAATATTTTCATTTATTGGTTAAGAACGACGATGTATTATAAACGCGCATTTTATTACAATTTCTTATATTATTTGAAGTGGTACTTCATATTTTTTTAGTCGCATGTAAGTTTCACGTAATAATTCATTAAAAATGCAAAAATATTTTCATATACGTTTCAGCATATGATTTATACGTATATAAAACAAGAGTCGAACATAAATACATATAAATAAAATATGTACAAATATATAAATTGGTTTTTATTGTTTTTTGGAATATCGGGTTTTTTTTCTTCTGTTGGGCCATTGTTTTCCGAATGGAGTCACGAGTCTTTACAATACCTATTTATAAGCCTGTACCATTTTTAAAGACCTCAATACATGCAAGCATTTCAGCATAGTGGAAATTGGTTCTAAGTTTCAGTAATATAAGATTTTTTTATGTTTGAGAATGGTAACAAATATTAAATATACATATGTATGAAACATTCTCATCTTCTTACCTAGTCGTAACTTATAAATTAAATAATATAATTGGCGTTTTATTCTATTAGATTAATAAATAAGTTAATGACTGGACTGAAAAAATATATATACGTTTCTTCAGTCTATCTATATTAAATGTATATGTTATCTATTAAACTAAATACCCTTGTTGCGATGAAAGTATAATTAAATAAATATTATTAATTAATATGTACATACAAATATTATAATACAAAAAAGTATATATATAAATTATATAAAAGGGGTTTGTTATATTCTGTAACGAAATAGGAAAGGTTACAATCACTTTTCATACTAATCTACAGTAATACTGCTAAATGTAATTGCACGTGTCTAAAAAGCTGCACGCACCTTTCAAGTTGCACACGCGACCGTCTTTTCTTTGTATGCAATTACGTAACTTAACGCGACTTTAGCGTTAAGTTATTTTACTTAACTTAATGATAAATCTAAATTACTTCCCTTCGTAACAAGGAACTTAAATGCTTTACAGTTTAAATGTAGCGTAAGTGTAGCGTGATTAAAATTTATTAAAAAAAAATGAATTTCCGACTGGATCGTATTTTATACTTTTTGATTTATACGGATTATATAGTAGGTATTATATACTTCTGTGAGTAAGTTCTAGATGTTTCACATTTTGGAAGAGGCGAAGATGATATGGGAGAGGAGGTATACAGTTGATATGAGAATATATTTTTATATAAATAAAAAATATTATATTGTGGTATTTGTTTCGGGGAGATGGGAGTTCATCAGAGCATTTACAGTTTCTCGTCAACAGGCTTACAAACAATTTGCCCTGAGATTGTACCGGTAAGTTTAAATCCAGAAAATAGGAGTAAGCTATTCTTAAAAAGTCACCTTCGTTTTTTTTTAAATACCTACAATATGTATTCGGTATATTCGATTCGAGTTTATTTAAATTTATATTTCCATTTCTTCGCTCTGGCGTCGAGGCAAAGCGGGGCGTTGACTTCCGCCACTCAATACGCAAGGTCCCCAAAATTCGGAAAGTGGGAAACGGAGTGTCTTAACACTAGGTTCCCTCTGCCTACACTGCTATGTGCGGGATACAGCGTAAAGCTGATAACATATATAAGAGCTGTACAGCAAAATTTAAAGAAAACTTAACCTATATCAGCCATTATGACATGAAAATATAATTTAATTTAGATTTGGTTATATTAATGCTCATTATAATCTTATTAATATTTATATATCATATAATAAAATATTTATATGTAATAAAACAATATTTACACATAATAAAACCTTTTTCTATTCTATTTCTGTCCATGCGGGATATGTGGAAATTTAAAAAATGCACTAATTATTATTTCTGGGTAAAATGTGCTTATAGCCTTAATACTATACATTTTTTTATTTTACAGAACAGACATTGCAATTGGATGTCAATATATATATAGTCTTACAATCAAGTAATAGCGATGTATATCAAAATGATGAATCTTTTTTGAGCTTTTGTCATTTGTTTTACCCTTTTTAATTAAAATAAAATTTCGTTTACTCTTATCTCTACTGGTCTTGTTGAACTTGTCTCGGTCCAAGACTGTAAAGAAGTTATAAACACAAAAAAAAAACGCAATTTCTAATACTTGAAAACTTTTACTTGAAGATACTCCAAAGAAACAAGTTTTATGAAACGTATTATTTAATTTTACAGTAAAGATAGCGACTTATCTAAAGTTAGAAAAGTGGAGTTTTTAATTTTTATAAGAAACCACAATTTTGTAAATGTAATATTTTATTACCATTTTTTTAAGATAAAATGTTTACTTTTCTTAATCTTATAATAACAGTTCCCCACTTTCCGCCGAATTCTGGAGGCATTGCGCGTTGAGTGGTGGAACTCAACACCGTATAAAACGTGTCGACGAATTATTAAAATTTATATAGTAAATTGAATGTTTTATAAATCATTGCCTAATGCATAATAAATCTTTTCAAGCACTTTTTATTATGAAATATTTTTTTCATGAAACTGCTAATAAAATGTGCTCAGTATTAAGAAAACGACCGTAACCTGCCCCTCAAGTAATTATATATAATTTTATGCATATTTTTAGAATAATTACATTATATAATATTTTACTAACTCGGTCTCATTAAAAACGACATTCTGATATTTTTCTGCGAATGTAATAAAAAATCCACCACGTCTCCACGTGGGTGTATTTTTAATTCTATATATTTTTCCATGATCTGGCCTTCAGTGGTCTCTTGGAAGCTAGAAGCAATGACGATCGTATCGAAGTTGGATAACGTTTTATATACGAAATTATTTATGTATGTTTTTAGAAAATCTTTACATTAATTGCCTTGCCGTATATTAAAAAAAAGTAGTATTAACATGTAAAATTTTTGGAGTCATGGTCCAACTTTACTATAACAATGCAATTTAGTTAAAATATTGGAGAACTTTTTTCAATTTCAGTTATTTTTTTTTGATGAGACGATTTTTTGTGAAGCCCATTAGGTACGCATTGAGTGTAAGTTTCATTATAAATTGATACCGCTGAAAAAATGGTTTCTCAGTATGTTTTAATACTTTTGAAATTTTAATTAGAAAATATAAAAATAATATTTTTATTCTCTACAGAGGCAATTGGATAATCGATCAATATTTCTATAAAGTTAAATAAACAATTCTCCTTACATAATAAATGAAAATGAACACATAACTGTTAAACAATGGCTTACGAATGGCTTAAGTTTGTAAAAGAAAAATATTTGCAGTAAATATTATGTTTAACGTTAAGGACATAAAAATATTACACGACATATTATTCATAGTTATGTTTGTATAGGTGTATGTAATTATATTTATATCAAGTAAAATCTTAAATCTTGAGGCTAGTCGTGGCGCAGGGGCACAAAGTGTGACTGTAAAACCGACTGGTTGTGGGTTCGATCCCCACTCGAGGAGATGAAATATTTACTTAAATTTATATTTCCATTTCTTCGCTCTGGTGTCGAGGACAAGCGCGGCGTTGAGTTCTGCCACTCAACACGCAATGCCTCCAGAATTCGGCAGAAATGGGGAACGAAGTGTCTTAACACTAGGTTTTGCTCTGCCTACCCTGCAGTGTGCGGGATACAGCGTGAAGCTAATTTTTTAAGTAAAATCTAATCACCGTACAATTATTTACATAAACTTTATTCGTACAAAATATTTAATGGAATACAATAACTCTATGAATACTTACATACGTACCTCTACATACATGTTTATGGAAATGAAACTAATTCGAAAATGATTACATTACTTTTGTTTACCTCACTAGACTTGTTATTACGTCTTCACTCACATAACATGACGAATATTTCTTAAGTAATATACATAATTTTAATAATAAATTTCAGAATTATTCATGAAAATAGTCTTTATTTCTATTTATCTTCCGCTATTTTGCTATATATATTCCATCTCCTCGTTACTTCAACTCGGAGTACGAATCACATAGCCGCACATTAATGTAAGTTTTAAAAAATATTTACGTATTATAGGTACGATGTAAGCCTACGACATTCGCTTGTGACATTATCTATATTTTTACAGATGAAAAAATATGTGAATATATATAAATAAACGACGTTAATTATTAAAAGCTATTCATCTATATTAATGAGGCCAGTTGTGGCGCAGGGGCGCAAAGTGTGACTGTGATATCGACTGGTTATGGGTTCGATCCCCACTCGAGGAAATTCAATTTTTATTTAAAACCCGGCGGAAAGTGGGGAACGGATTGTCTTAACACTAAGTTCCCTCTGCCTACTCTGCTGTGTTCGGGATACAGCGTGAAGCTCGTTTTTTTATCTATTAAATAATGATATTGTGATAGAAACGAATTGCGACTAAGCACTGATTGACGTACCTGCGGCCCGAGCCTCCTTGCAGGCCAGCACCATACTGTGGCGTACGTCGGGGTTGTCATCAGCAATGGTCTCCCCTACAGCCACGAAGCGCTCGACAGCGCAACAGACGGCGGCGCCTACACGCTGCACCGCCGCGCCTCCTGCTGCAGCCTCACTTCTTGTTGCCACGAGACTGCTAATCTACCAGATAATATATAATATTAAATTTTATATATCGCAATTTTATGTGGCGAATATTATTTAAACAACATTAAGTTTACTTCATGTTTGTAAGTTCCTCAAATAACTGCTCAAGAGCTTGTTTCTAATTGTGACGCTACCAAGTAGCTAAACTTAGCAATTTATTTCATTTAATTTAATTAGACCTACAGTAGGTATTCATAAGTATACATGAAAAGCTACACTTAGGCCTACATGAGGCCGTCGTGATGTAACAACTATCGCGTTACTGGGGGATTGTATCGAAACGGCTGTGGGTTCGATCCGCGCTCGAGGGAAGGAATTATTATTTATTAATATTATTAACCGATTTTTGTAAGAAAAGGAAGTTATCAATTCGGCTTTATTTTTTTTTTTGTGTTTGCTACCTCAGAACTTTTGAGTTAACCGGTTTTGATGATTCTTTTTTTTAATTGAAAGCTTTCAAATATATAATAATCATCAAAAGAAAGATTTTAGAATTTTGAAGTCGGTGTACAAGCAAAACAAACAGGCTAAGTAATTTGATATGAAGCATATGTAACACTTTACTACATAAGGTTGATTTAGCATTAGTAGTAAAACGTCTTTAACAGTGGTTGGCAGGTGGAGAAAAATTTCTTAACACATATTTCTCTCCCCATCGTCCCTAGTAAACAGACAAAAGATAGAATTCTATAACGAATTTAACCTTTTGTGAATGTAACAAGTAGGTATGGATTTAATCCTAAAAAAATATATTTTTTAATATTACGTTCGTTACTTATTCATAAATCGATAAAAAATAAGTCCCTTAAGAGGTAAACGATTGTAAGATTTAAAAAAACTCAATCTCATTCAAATATCTCAGTTAATAAATAATTAACAGCGATTTTAAATGAAAAATAAACAATAAGCAAAAAAAAATATATAAATTTAATCTATATTTCCTTCTATTTATGAAAAAATGTCTATTTATTAAAATATCATAAACGCGATTTGGCTATAGAAAGAAAATAAGTTGCGATCATGAATAGGTTCAATATTTTATACAAATGCAGTAGATACGTAGGCGTATTATTAGTGGAACTTATATAAAATACTCGACTGAATGAGCTTGAAAATATATTTTTGTAACACGTACTCTTTGTAAAAAAAAAATATCTTTTAGTTTACATTTGCATTTTTTTTTGTGTCTATGGAATGGAGAATTGCTTTTTATTCAATTTAAACTAAAATTATTATATTAATCACGTAGTAGAAAGATTTGTATGACATTTTTTTAATAGCATAATTAAATTGAGCTCATGTAATGATGGATTTCGAACGTTATCTGTTCATCGGTCATAAAAAGCAGTAGCGACATTAAAATTTTACGTTATTACGTACGTTTGTTTACATGAAGTAAATTTGAAATAATTTGCGAAAACTGTAAAACACGTGAATAGAAATTATCTTTACTTCTTTAGAAAAATACTTATTTAGAGAGCGCATAAAAAATTTAACGTAGCGAGACTCGAACCCGCGCCTCCTGGAAATCCTCCATTTATTGAGTTATAGAGATAAATAGAAATTGTAGAGCGAGATTTTGGTTATGAATTATTAATGAGAATTTAGTTGAACTGAAAAGCCACAGTCAGCAGTTCAGACGAGGAGAATAGGTTTCATTATAGTCATTTGGAGATATGAAATTGCAGTCTGCATTGTTCACATGTTCTAATAAATTATTAACTTTTCTCTTTCGGGATATATCTCTCATAATTAACAACTTATTAACTTTTCAATTATTTTGGTATAAATAAAGAGAACGTGAAGAAAGAAATAAAGAAGTGTTTAAAAAAAGCCAGTTCAAGTTCATGCCAGACATGGCGCAGGGTCTCAAGCGTGTGACTGTAAACGCGATAGGTTGTGGGTTGGATTCCCTCTCGAGGAACTCTGGTGTCGAGGTAAATCGCGGCGTTGAGTTCCGCCTCTCAAGACGCAATGCCTGTAACATTCGGCGGAAAATGGTGACTGACTTTATACTAGGTTTACTCTGCCTACCTTAGTGCGTGCGGGATACAGCGTGACGCTAAATAAAAGATCAAAAATGCTATCCTAACTAAATGCATCTCCTAAGGGATCTTCAATTCGATTCTATTCTATTTGAGATAAAAATACATATAATATATTTAGTAATATTATGCAAAAATGTAATGCTTCACATAAATTCTTATAAGTAAGCAAAACGGCAAAGCAAAGCTTGTGATAAATGTTTGTTTTTCCGAAGTGAAACTGAGCAAGCAAGCAATTCAACTCGTAGAATTTTGAAATTACAAAATGTTAAAAAACACTTCGACAGCACTTCTTGTATAACGAGCTAATTCCTAATTACTCTTTCTAAATTACCTTCAATTACTGGTTTAGTTGTGCATTTGAGAAATATATTTTCTTTTGTTATATGTGAATTTTAGTGAAGATATTGTGAGTTTTACGTACCGAATTTTAAGCAATAACAATTAAAATATTATACAGATGATTTCAATGTGAACATTTCACGCTGGTAACCTCTAACAAAGTATACCTTCGAAAACATTTATTTACTAAGTAACCTAAATTGAATGAAACGACTCTATACGTAGCGATGGGGCACGATACAGACAACGTAAAGGGAGCTTCGTTCAAGGTCGTTCTTGCACGCGACCACAATTTTTGGCTACTTGTTGCTTTGAAATTTAGTTGACTTCATGAGATGGTCGTGCTGTTCACTCATCAGGAAGTAAATAAGAAAAGCGCGCGCCGGAAACAGAGCAGCAGCCGCGAGGCGCGACGTACCTGGGGCTCGCGGCACGCATAGTCGTCGTCGTCGGAGAGGGCGTCCATGGGGAGGGCGGGGGCGGCGCGCACGTGCTCGGGGCGCTGGCTGTGCTGCACCGCACCGCTCCGCGCGAGTCTGCCGCGGCACTGACGGCCGCCGGCCGCCGCGCGACGGGCGGCGGGCATCGATCCGCCGACGACGCCACCCCGCACGCGCCCCGACACCACGTGCGCCGAGCGAGCCCGCCCTTCACTCCATACCAGCTAAACCTACCACCTTCATAATCTTATTCTGCTAAGTTGCACCGCCCGGGCACAATACGATACGTCTTTCTTGGACGATGTATTGATAAACAACTTTTTCGTTTATTACAATCGTTGCTTTATTTTATTATTTTAAATTTGCCTCTCTTTCATGTGATCCTCACTGCGGCGGCGCATGGCGATCAACAGATGTCGACAAGGCGGGAAAATCTGACATCATCTGACGTAAAACACAGACAGTAACGTTGCGAGCTGACGATTGTACGAGACGAAAATAGAATTACGAGTTTAGGCATTGCGTAAAAACCGAGAATATCGTCAGCGAAGAGAAGCGACGTCAGAGGGTTACTCCAGTACAGCTGTATTATGAAAGAACGTCATGGACGGCGCACAGCAGTGACTTGCGGAAGGAAGTCTCTTTGTGGATTCTAGAAATGCATGCGTGGCGTACCTGCTTGATGAGTGGGAGTAGTGTTTTCTCGATGGATCGCGTTTTTATCTGGAGAAGATGGACGTCGACGTCGGGCAGGCCGGCGGCCGCCATGGCAGGCGCGGGCGCGACTGCGCGGGCGCGTCGACCGCCGCGCCGCCTCGCCGCCGCCCGTAAACATCACATTGCGTGTTTACACGAACTCTTGCGGGAATATAAAAACTACTGCTTTACGTGTTTTATTTTGTTTTGATTTTAGACGCCAATTATAAGTCTGTGTGCTACACATAGAACTAGTTATTTACTCTTATTTATTTATATATGTCTTTAAACTATCATGTTGCTAATTTAATTTAATAGGTAAATGATATTAGGTTACAAATAAAAACACAAATTTAAGAATTCACAAAATTTTAATTTCTTAGTGAATGAACATAACCTTATAATATAATCATTGGCACATTATCACACAATTTGTCAATGATTTACTCTAATATTTTTTTTGAAACCATAAACATAAATTATTTTCTTAAAAAGTGTAATTTTAATACCTTTCATACATAAATTATCAATATTATTTTAATAACAAATGAATAGAACTTGATGTTATAATAATGTAAGAGATCTATATATTGTGATATTTTCTATAAATTATTTCATTTGATATCATTAACTCGAGAATCACGTTTACAATTATTACTTTCATTATAAAATTATTTTCTCATTTAATACATTTCATCTTCATTTACATTTAAAATAAATATACATAGACTTTGGTAATTGTTATAATTAAATTAACATTATAGATATATAAATATTAAATATTGCATTTATTCTTAACTTTAACATATGTTAGGTGGTAAAAAGTTTAAGCTCTAAAAGTATTCGTATATTTTTTTTTAGATAACTTTGTCATAATTACATAGAATATACAAATAATAATAAATTTATAAACATAATGGCGGTATTCTCATCACATTTTTTCTATTAAAAAGAAAATTATGAATTACTAAACTAATACACAATATTATATTCTAGACAAAGTGAAAAGAAAGAAGAAATTTTGTTTAATAAAACTGTTAAGTTCAACAAGAAATAAAGACTACGTGTAAAACAAAGTTGTGTTTATATTTTATTAAAACATATCATTTTTGGGGATTTTACCCATGAATAAGATATATCCTGTTTTATTTAATATGATGAGAGCGACAACACTATTTATACTCAAAATTTACCGAACAACTTACAGTCTAAGATTAATTATAAATAATTATATCACACAGCAAAAACAATCTAAAACTACCCAATACTAAGATTTTATTATTGACCATGACTATAATTCGTGGTTACGTGTTAGCTTGTATTTCAAAATGACAAGCAATATCAAATAACTTTTTTTAGAAACGTATAAAGATTTTAACGTAACCGTTGGAAACCATCCAAGAGGCGCGGGTTCAAATCCCGCTATGTCAATACTTCTATATGTTTAGAAAAAGAAATTCTGTCCTGACTGTGAAATGACACTTAAAAACATAAAAGAAATCATCAAATTAATTATAATAAACACCCATACTGATTTGTGGTCGTCGTTTATTATAGAGAGCTTCTTTAGAACTATTGCTGTCCTGAGAACTGTCCGACATCCAGGGGCTACGACCGGACGGATTGCGTACTTTGCGTTTTCGAAGACTCTCTGTTGGACCTAATGTTGGTCGAAGTAGTTGCTTAAACCTAAAAGGTCCATCTGTGTAATCGTCATCTGAACTAAAGACAGGCGTTGCGAGCATCTCTGGTGAATTGCGAAGGATCTTCCGAAGGTCCGACTCGGGGTCGTACGCTGGACTGTACACCGGACGCGGTGGGATATCGGCTTTCTGAGTTTGTTTAACTAGCTCTATTATTTTATTACTGCAATAAAGAATATTAATTTATTAGTTGTTATGTTTAACAATGACAACTTATGAGGGATGAGCCAAAACATTTGACATTACACAAGAGGAGGTTTAGCATTTATTCAGCGAGTGAATTCATTAAATACGTATATAAATCAATTAATTATTATAATGAATTACTATTTAATATAGATGAACATTAAATAAAGATTTTTCTAGCAAACTAGAAGCTTTAATATGTGTACCAAAAACAGAAAATGACGCCATACCCCTTTTTTCGTAGTCCACTTTGGATTGCATGCGACATTGTTTTAAATATTAATTATTCTTATGGCCAGTAAGTTAATATATTATTTTCGATATCATACCTGACTAGGCCACTACACTGCCTACTACACGGAAGGTTTTGACGGTTGCGATTATTTTGTAAAGGTTTGTCCTCGTCGTATTCATTTCTATTGTCTGGTTCTCTGAAAATGGTTTAATTAGGATTAATTTCATCTTTTATCATTTTTTATTTCAATTCAGTCATGATAGAATGCTTTCTTTAAAAGAAAATAGCACATATTTTAAGTCCTTGTTTTAGATATATATTTTGTGTTTTCAAAGAGGAACACTACTAAAAATCCCCATTGTTGCAAATATATTAGAAATGCCTATGCTATATGACGTAGTTCATAATAATAAAATCCGATAAATATATCCGCTTCTAGCATGTATTCAATAAATAAATAGATCACATTGACAAAAATTAGCATTTTGCTGCCGAGCTAAGATTTAAACTCTACTTGAATTTGAGCCTTGACAGACCCGAGGACGCCCAAGAGTTTAAAATTTTACGAAAGATACAATTTAATGTGTGATTATTAAATTTAAAAAAAATAGTTTTTTACTATGGCTGTGAAGTTTTATCCACAATACCACATACTACCAATCCACAGCTAACCAATGCTTATCATTTCTATACAAACCTTACGTTTCTCATACAAATATCTTTCATCTGGAATATTTGATCCCATGGTATAGTGTCGCTTTCATAGAACTCCGGCGAGGGACTGGTCGTGTCCAGAGGTAAGCGTAACAAGGTGAGATAAAAAATATTTTAATTCCAAGACGAAATTTTTACTTTAATACATAAAGTAAAAAATCGGAATAGCGGAAGAGCAAAATTTGTAATTTTTCTATTTACCTGGAAAGTCTACTGGCATCTTGTTCTACTTGTGATGGCTGACCTCTTATGATAGAAGGAACTAGACTGAATCCAGGAGGTGGCTGATATTCTTCTGGAGGTTTTGTCACCTCTTTTAAACGAATACCTGGCTTATTCCGCCGAAGGTTCTTATGCACATCTTGGTTTTTAAGGTGGACCTATAATACAATTCTAGTTTAATTTGCGCCGACTAATATTTCTTATGGGAACGCTTTCGATGGAAAATATTTCTTTATGATGAATGAAATGATTTGCTAAAAAATACTATTTTTGTATGACGAAACGTCATTAAAAAATAAATTAATGTATGTTATTTAATAGCATTCACTACAGTTAAATTGGATAAGCCGAATAATTATTTCAAAAGAGACAACTTCAGTTGCTAAAATAATAGTATACTATATTCTCCTACAATGACAGATTAAAATATTTTAATATGATCACCTTAGGGCAAAGAAGAGACTTGTTAGATATTATGTTTCTATATAAACTGTTGCGAAACAAAATAGATTGCCCAAATTTATTAGATAAAATAAATTTTAGGATACCATATCGTCACCCTAGAAAGCCTATCTCTCTATTAGTACCACCAATTAAAAAAACAGTTTTTGGAGCTAATACAGTTATTCCTCGTTTA
>JAATLQ010034228.1:0-21636 GCA_013421005.1 Heliconius erato x Heliconius himera
TTAATTTTATTTTTAATGTGTAAAGATTTTGCCATGGCACATGCTTTTTTAAACAATTTAGAATATACCCTAACATAATTATTAAATGATTCACTATGGTTATATGTTTTCTCACTATAAAGTTCATATAACCTTTGTCTACTTTTATGAATCCCCACAGTCGCCCAATCATTAAATGACAAGAAATTCCTGGAATTGACAGTTTTAGAAGTAAATATAGCATTGAACTCACTTTTAATGATATTGAAAAATTTTCCATATAATAAATTGGGTTTATTTTTATATTTTAAGTCTTTAAGTTTTGCTATTATATTACTTCTAAATTTTTCTACACGACCAGTTGTCATCGGTATACAAACAATTTTTTTATTTTTGTTAATTGTGTGTCATGACAGTTATCGGTTCGATTCGCATTTGAGGTATTGAAATATTTATATGTAGAGCGACGTTGAGTCACAAAACGCCTCCAGAATTGGGCGGTTAGTGTGGACCGGAAAGGTCTTGGGAAACGGAGTATCTTGAACTAGGTTTCTAGGTTCCCTTTCTTTCCCACGTATGGGTTACAACGTTCAATTCCACTTCTCAAACTGGATTGGGTCTAGAAAATTTGGCGAAAAGTACCAAAGTGAAGTTTCTTAACATTGAGTTCCTTCTACCTACCTCACAAAACTCAACATACAGCGTAAAGCAAAAAAAGAACATAAACAAACGAACTCTTGACTAATTATATTAAAGGTTTTAAATTTTCATGTCATAAAGATTAATTTCATAGTTATTTCAAGACATTCATTAATTTTATTCATTTTCATTTATTTTATTCAAATTTCAAACACTCATCACATTACGGCGTCAACTTGTCATTCATTTTTTCGCTATCTAATTACAATTATATACGGCCTTATTTATATATTCGTTTAGTTTGGTTTAGTAACAAGTTTATATGTTACTTTAATACTAGGTCTACACATTCAAAGGCAGGTCCACAGAATTCCACCATTAAACACTCAGTGTCTCGAAAATTGGGCGGTGCGTGGGAAACGGAGAGTCTCAACACTAGTCCCTCTTTTTACGCCGGAAAAAGCGTGAAGCTAAGCCACAAATATCTTACAATTAATTGACAAACTGCTTAAACTTAACATTTCTTTTTATGTTATTGTTCAATAGACATCAATTAAATTGAACTACTTCCTCATACATGTAAGGAAACATCTTAAAAATGCTAGAAAGCCGGTGTCAACGTACCGCGTATCATCCGCTATATAGGTAGTATGAGATAATCTACGCATACCCAGATACCGTCACGGCACCTATTACCGTTATTACGCGTCTATTATAGTAATAGTGTAGTAATGTATCGTTATAGTAATCTATATTATATCATTTAGATGTATTATTTCATCGTTTGAGGCCAGTCGTGGCGCAAAGGCCACAATGTGTGACTGAAAATGCAACTTGTGATGTGAATTCGATTCCCGGTCGAGGAAATGAAACATTTAATATGTTCATTTCTTTCTGATTTCAAGGCAAAGTGCTGTGTTGAGTTCCGCTATTCAATATGCAATCCAGAATTCGTTTTTAAGGTGGTACTATTCGTACGTAACTTTAAGATGCTTGTCCTGATATTTGTTTGAAGTCAGTTGTTTGTTTTGCGCGTGAAGTGGAAAACTTTTAGTTAGTGACGTTTTTTAGTATTTTTTTTCAGCTTTTCGCTGTATCCCGCATACAGGATCACGGGCAGGCAGAGGGAAATTAGTGTTAAGACACTCTGATTCCCATTTTTTTATGAATTCCGAAAACATTGGTGTTGAATCGCGTCAAGGTTTTGCGTGTTGAGTGGCGGAACTCAACGCCGCGCGTTTTTCCTCGACACCAGAGCGAAGAAATGAAAATATAAATTTAAGTAAAATTGTTAACAACGTCGTGGCGCAGCGCACAGAGGCACAAGTATGAATTATTATTTATTAATATTTTCATTTCTTCGCTCCGGTAACAAGGCAAAAAGCGCGGCGTTGAGTTCCGCCAATTGACACGCAATGCCTCTAATTTGGTGAAAATTGCAGAACGGAGTGTCTGAACACTAGGTTCCCTCTACCTACCCTGCTATATGTGGGATGCTGTGTGAAGCTATAAAAAAGTATTTTGTATAATTAAATTAAATAGCATTTATTTGAATAACATTATTTAAAATATAATGTTTTCTACTTCTTTACTTTAGTTAGATAAATTGTCTATTAAGTTTCAATAAACGATGATATAATTGTAAAAAATAACATGACATGCGTGTGATGCGTGACGACTATAAGACAAAGATATATTAAAGATTTGTTTAGCTTCACGCTGTGTCAGCATTAAACAGGCTAAGCAGAGAGTAATTTAGTGTTATGACACTCCGTTTTTACATACCGAGAAATTGCGTGTTGAACGCCGCGCTTACTTTGTTGGAGGGGGAAAAAAAGTTGGGTGTACCCAATACTGAAATATGAAAGATCTGCTTCTATACTTGTATAGAACTTTTTAAATGAAACTATTTTTACCGGATTAATTGCGTATATTTGGTATTATACATTTTTGGAAACCCGACGTTTCGAACACTTTTCAGTAGTCCGTGGTCACGGGTAGAGTCTACAGGTTAAAATAGTTTTATTTAAATCACAGAACTTATATTGTATAGAACACTCCATAGTGGTCACTCCTTAATATGTCCAGAAAAAAATATTAACAAAAAAATTGTGCTGAAAATTAATTAAATTCAAAGCCAAAATCCAGAAAATATCTCGAAGATACGTTCATGCTTATACGAAAGCTATTTTTAATATAAGTTTCTTCAACATTTGATACGTATAGTACATTAGTACTGCATTAAATTATATTTATCGTCGCTATATTTAACTGTTTCAATATTTAAAAGACCTCGAACTGTCAAATTCTGTTAAGTCATAAACTTTAATTTCGAACTTTAAAGCTCTTTCGAGGTTACATTCTAATTATAGAATTATGACTAAAAAAAAAATAGTTTACTTTTAGTCAAGGGCTTTCAGGTTGTGAATGCTAAACAGTAGGTTGGTAAATTTTTATATATTATTGAGGTCGCCCCCTTAGCACTAGGTTCCCTCAGCCTACCCATCTATGCAATGGATACAGCGTAAGGAGAGATAGGAATTGAAATGGGAGCAGGAATTTAGTATCATACAAATCTTTTCTGCATTCCGAGTTTTGAGATAATTTGCTTGTGTTGAATGCCAGACATATTTTTTACAACTGACGAACGAGAACGGAGAGGCCCACCGGTACGGTTTTATTAACATTTTTTAATTACTCTACAGATAGTAAAACTAAGGAAGGATTTCCCAAAATGTCTATGGGAGTCAAGTAAATATTTTTATTTCATATATCGTTAATGTTGTACATTAGAGACTGGAGTCAGTACATAGAGACAACAGCAGTTTATCTATTTAAACTTCATTATATTTGAACGCATTTTATTAATATTTTTATTCATTAATATAATTAAAAATATTATCTAACAAACGATTTTGATATAAGCGAAACAAGCTAATTTTACAATATTTTTTACCTGTAAATTGTAAGCAAAAAATATCAATTTTTCTTAATAACACTCCACAAAAAACAACAACTTAATTAATATTATCACAAAGATCAAGTTCAACGACACGACACTTTCTCCAGCATAACAATAGATGTTTATAAATATACAATTAGTTTCTACGTAATATGTATTCAGTGGGCTTCCGAGGCCGTCACGTACGGTACTCTACTGTCTCCGAACAGGTATGGCGAGAAGAAAGCCATTTGGTGATTTATTTAGGTGGCAAACTGCTATTTATTAGTTGTAGATGTAAAATATATGAGAAAATTCAATCTTTATAGAAAGAAAATATTGAGGCCAGTCGTGGCGCAGTGGCTGTTAGCGCGATAGGTTGTGAGTTCGATCTCCACTCGAGGAAATTAAAAATTTATTATTTTCATTTCTTCGCTTTGGTGTCTGGAGTGGGGAACGGAGTGTCTTAACACTAGGTTCCCTCTGCCTATTCTGCTACATGCGAAATACAGTGTGAAGCTAAAAATATTTATTAAATATGAATGAAATAATATTTTTTTTAGCTTCACGTTGTATTCTGCACATACATCTGCACACTGGAGGTAGAGAGAATCTTATTTTATAACACTTTGTTCTACACTTTACGCTCAATATATAAGATATTTGTGTTTGATCAAAACTCAACGATTGTAATCGATTTTCTTCTATAAGTATTGAACTTAGATTTTTTTATTTAAATTCTATTAGGATGGTTTAGATTAGAATTTATTTTGTTTTGCAGATACATAATGTATGAAAATCCTTCCTTCAAGATGTAAAAGCCAAACAAAAATATATATGAATTTGTAATAAAAAAAATACAATAAAATTAAAATTCCATATTAAGTTTTATAAGACAATCACTTTAGAATTCAATTACATTAATTAAAAAAAAGGAACAAAACATTAAATAACTACTAAAATCGCCAATTAAAAAAAAAACGTTACAAAACAATATTAGTATTTACATGTTGGTATTGCGACGCCATGTCGTATCACTTTTACTTTTGTTTCAATTTCGCACAATTTCTAGGTTATCGTTCAAGGAGATCATGTGAAATGATACTTGGGTTTGCATTGTCAATATTATCGACAAGATTGTGGATACGAATACGTTGTAGTTTCTTATAATAATAAGCTTCACGCCATATCCCGCATATAGCAGGGCTGGCAGAGGGAACTTAGTGTTAAGGCACTCTGTTCCCCCACTTTCCGCTGAATTTTTCGAGGCATGACGTGTTGAGTGGGGGAATTTAACGCCGGGGCGATCTTGTTTTGTCTTGTAATAATTTATTCCTCCGAGTGAGGATCGAACCGGCAACCGTCGCGTTCAGTCACACGATTATGCCCCTGCGCCACGACACCCTCAATAATAATATTAAAATAATCATATAATTCATTCATATCATAATGTTAAGAAATTTATTAATCATATGCTAAGGTAAGCAAGAGGGACCTCGGCTGACCTTTGAGAACACACATACAGATATCGATGATACTGGAGTTAGGTTACGTAAAAAGCACGGACACTCCCTCAAGGCCCCGTATGGAGTAGGTTGATGACAGTGGACGAGGCGAAAGAGGTATGCAGAGATCGAAGCGTTTCCTTTGAAAACGTCCAACCAATTAAGCTTCTTATCGTTCCTCGCAGTTATTTTAATTTCTATACGAGCTACTTAAATTAAATTCTTTTTCTTATTTACGCTTAAATTGTTCTCTGTGATAAATAACTGATATCCATTAACTAATTCCTATTTAGTTTTTTAGACATTTTTAAAGTGTTATTCCAGACTTAGGAAAGGAAAATATTTATTTACAAAACGTATAAAAATTTTAACGTAGCGGGACTCGAACTCGTGCCTTCCAGGAGGCGCAGGTTCGATTCCCGATACGTTCAAATTTTTCTACGTTTTGTAAATAAGTATCAATTTAGTGTTTTTTAAATGGTACATATACCTACAAAATAACATTTTATATAATAAAAATTAAAAAAAAACATTTAAAGCAACTTTGAAAGTAGGTATACTCTCAGTACAGATTTCATACATTGAGCAAGTCATTTGCAACTGAGGAAATGAGTTATTTAATAAAATAAAATATACAAGTCAAGATTTCTTAAAAAAAAACGGTTAAGTGCGATCTGGACTCGCCCACCGAGGCTTCCGTACCAATTTCACGGTTGTACAATTTATAAAAGTTGACAAACTTATAGTTGCGGACGTTTGCACTCATTTTGTATGAACTGAAGTATAAATGTAAATTTGTAATTATTTTTTTCTATGAAATACCTATTAATATTTATTTTCGTTTTTTTTTCTTTTATTTGTATTGTAAGTTATTACTTTACGCCAAATTTCATTTACTGTAGATCTACGAGAAATTAATATCGATGCATGTATATTTTGATTGCATTGACTTAGAAGTTCGATTTTTCTGTGCATCAAGATACCATAGACTTAAATAAATTATATTAATTTGAACTGGATATCTTCACGCAATCTCGAGATAAATGGTTATGGCAGACGGACAGACCGACAACAAAGTGATAAGGGTTCCGATTGCCGGACTCCGGTTTGCCTTTTGAGGAACGGAACCCTAAAAAAATCCCAAAAAAACAGGCAATCCCTCCAGAATTCGACGGAAGGGAGTGTCTCAACAGGAGATTCCCTCTGCCTACCCTGCTGTGTGCGGGATACAGCGTGAAGCTTATTTTTTTAAAATAAATAACATAAAAACACAAAAAAATAAAAACACAATCTATAAATAAACCATACATTTTGAATGTATATCACAGCCAGACCACTAGGCCCGTAACGTTTCACTCTCGCTCCAAAACGCGCCGGTCCGGTCCGCCCGGAATGTCGTAGAAAGCTCGCGAGCGAGACGCATCGCTTAAATTTACTTTATTCACTAGAGAAATTACTTTTTATAATGCCTACTGAGTATTGGCCAGTGTGATGTATGAGAGTCTTTGCCTAAATAATTATATTTACGTATTTTTCGCATGTTAATTTTTTTTTGAGTAGGCGAAAAGACAGTGTTGTTCTATAGTTAGGATAAAAATATTTATTAAAAAATGTATAGAGTATTTGAACGTAGCTAGATTTGAGCCCGCTTCTCTTGGTATCAGTCAAATCGGCAGAAGAAAGTTTAGCAGCTTCACGCCTTTTGCCAAATACCTTGGTCGGTAGAGAGAATGTAGTGTAAGACACTCCATTTCCTTTGAACCGCCCAATATTTGATTTAGAATTTAGGGGCAAAGTGGTGAATGGAGTCCTAACACTAACACATAAATTCTCTCCGCATATGTTGCTATTAATGAAATAACTGCGTGAAGCTGAAAAAAACCTAAAAAATATGGGTAAATTATATACTTTCACGTCGAAGAATCATTTATGCATTTATACATAACATATAAAATGTCTGTACAGATTATCTTCGACTTAACCAACCTTACTTTAAACAGATTAAAGTAAATTCATTTAATTCATAAAAAACTGCAATTTTTGGTTTCAAAAAAACCCCAAACCAACGTAATGATGTAATAAAAAAAAATAACGAAACATTTACATTATATAAACACATGTTCTTATAATTAACAGTTGTATCAAAATTTAATTTTAAAATTTAACTCGAATTGAGAAAGGCGTTACAGAATACATTTTTAATGCGGAAATCGTCTTTTTATCGCAATCGAATTTCAAAGTTGGTCAAGTTAATATTATAGTAAATTAACCTCCTTTCTTTAATATAAATAATGTGTTTAGAATATCTCCTAAGCGGATGTCGCGTGCAAATGACTTCTAGATGAGTTTGCTTGCATCTGTATATATAAAAATTACCGGGTTTTTTTGCTGGATTCTGTAATATAATTGAAATTATTTATTATGTAAGGCGGTAATGGACATCCTATTTGATTTATAGTTTTTTTTATGGAAAAGACAAGGTAAAAGCGCGTTTGGGTCACCTGATGATAAGTGATTACCGCCGCCCACGACCCTGTGCAATACCAGAGGAGCTACAGGTGCGTTGCCGGCCTTACCATACTTATAATCAGACATTGGTGGGTTTTAAATAACGACCTTCAACTTTAGTATAGTACAAAGCGCGGCGTTGAGCTACACCGCTCAGCACGCAATGTCTCGAAAATTACGCGAAACGCCGGAAACCGAGCTTTGTAGCACTACGTAACATCTGCCCATCCCGCTATATGCGGGATACGGCGTGAAGTCAAAAATACTTTTTACTTGACTAATTTTAATTATGACATAAGGTAGTTAACCATTAAAAGTAAAAACGCATCATTACTTTTACTCTCATGTCTTGCGCAACACAGCTCATATCATTATGTGGTCACATACCTAATTTCGACATTTATCCGTGTAGTTCTTAAGAACCGTTTATAATATGATATTGAATATTTTGATGTGATATAACTGTGATTGATAGTGTGGAATTATTAATTATATGGCCTTTTTTTCAGCTTCACGCTGTATCCCGCACACAGCAGGGTAGACAGAGGGACTTAGTAGAGGCACTCCGTTCCCCACTTTCTGCCATATTCTGGAGGCGTACAACCAGTCGCGCTTACAGTCCTACTGTGCACATTCGTGCCCCTGCATAATGACTGGCTAATTTTTTTTGGTAAAAAAATATAAGTTCTAAATATTTATTATAAAACTTAAAGCTATGGCGTAGACGAACTTGTTTTAATATATAAATTTATAATATTTTTTATCTTATGTATAGTTACTTATAATAATTAAAGTAACACAATAAGATCGTCCTGATTTAGCAGTACCTACAGCACTATAATTACGACAGTTGTGAGTTTGATTCTTACTCGTGGGAATTAATAATTGAATTATCTTCACTCTGGTAATCAGATAAAACGAAGCATCGACTTCCGCCACTCAATTTTTTTATTAGAAACATGAATATCTCATAAGCTTCACGCTGTATCCCGCACACATTGGGGTAGGCAGAGGGAACCCAGTGTAAATACATTCCGTTCCCCACTTTCCAAATGAATATCTCATAAATTATCTTAATTCGTTATTATTAATTTTATTACCGCATTACCGTCGTCTCTAGAAGTCTTATCCATGACTTTCAATTCCATCATTTGTTCGTTCTATTAATATACAATATGAGCCTATATTATTATAATTTAAGCTTAAAATTTTCTTTTTATAAGATTTATATTGTGGTTATTGCTATAATTATATTTAATGCTTAGAGATTTCGAAAGCTGTAACGGCACAGGGGGAAAACGTGTGTTATGGGTTCAATTCCCATTCGAAGTGTTGAACTATTTTCATTTCCTCGCTCTGTCAACAAGATAAAAAACGGTGTTGGGTTACGCCACTCAATGCGCAATTATTCGGATGCATCGCACTTTATTTAAACATTTACGACATTGAGTTTCGCTTCCTATGGAATTATGAGTTAAAAAAGGCAAATAGTTTTGTAATAGAGTTATTATCACTTTTTTGTTCGATCTTCTTTGATGAAACGATTACATTTTAATCGATTAAATTACTCGAATTTGGGTAGAAAGTGAAATATGTAATGTTATTGCCTTTGAGTTTAGTTTAATCATTAGGCTTTGAGTTTAGTTTCGAACTGATAGTTTTGTCTAAAGGTATTTTTTTTAATATATTTTATTTTTTATCAAAATTCGGGAGTAGGCACCAAACTACTCTGAGATGGGCAAGGGCTTGCCGGGCTCCTTCATTCTTACGTCCATGTGGAATATCTTTATACTTGATTCTTTCTGCCTAACCTATGCTATGCGGAAAAATATAAAACTTTCGAAGTACTAATATATCATTTATACCTCATTATTGTATAATGAGGTATAAACGCGCTAATCTTAGAAATTTTATAGCCATAGCATTGTTTGAAATTAATTAAAAAAATATAAAATGAATGGGAACAAAATGATTTACAGTTATTTTATGTATTTGCCGAGTTCATTAAAAGCTTATGATGTTTTTGATAAAACTATACAGATATTATTATATTATATAAATATCATATAAAAATATTTTTAGCTTCTAGTATAGGCAGAACTGGGAAACGTAATATAAAGACACTCCGTTCCCATTAAGACATCTTTGTTACCCAAATTCCGCCGAATTCCGGAGGCATCACGTGTTGAGTGGCGGAACGCAACACTGCGTTCTAAAATACTGCTGCTTTCAACGTCAAAGTTTACAATAATAGCTGGTCACTATTCTTTTATTTATCGACTATTTTAGTACTTTGAGTATCGGGTGTTCGGATAGTTTTTTTGGCTTTTCGCCGCTTCAAGACATACTGTGGTTTCCGCCACTCAACACGCAATGCCTTTAAATTGGGCGGTGCTTTGAAAACGAAGTGTCGGAATACTAAGTTTCCTCCGCTTTCCTTGTACTTTATTACAAGCGGGATACAGCGTGAAGTTAAAAGAAAAAAAATCCTGAATGGGGATTGAACCTACGACCAATAAACATAGTCAGAAACTTCACAACTACGCTATGATAGTATTAATTTTTTTTACACAAAACATTACACAATACAGCCTTTACAAAGCAAATAAGCAAATATTATAGAGACGAAAGTACACAATTGTTTACATTAAAAAATAAAAGTTCGCATTTCGCTCTTATTACAAACGCTATAGAGTCTATATTTATAGAAGATGTTAAGGCGATTCACAAATATGTGCGAATTATGGACTTTCATGGAAAGTTATGGGGCAGTTGTGTACGTGGTTGGATTGAATAACGTATGTGACATTGGTTCCTTTGAACTGCTTGGTTAAGTGATATGCAGCTATATATGAGATGGTAAGTGGACGTTCGAATCCCGGCTCAATTTATATTGAAGAATTGTATTCCAAAGGAGTGGTAGCTAATACGTTGACAGTTCAGCGCTAATTTCCCTCATTAGGAATCGAACCCAGAACTTATTGCGTTTATATTCACATGCATATGCTCCTGCACCATGACAGGCTTCAATTAAATTATATTTGCAAAAAAAATCTAATCATGTTATATAAGAAGCAACCTTAAAGTTTACAATCTATCTAAAACACAGTTTCTGTTTACGCATACTATAAGAATCAAGACTCCTTTATAATTCAACGTTTAAAAATTCAATGAAAACATAAAAAAAACATGTACGTATAAACACAAACGGTGGCATGAATAGATACACACATATTACATATAAACGTCGAAAGTCGAATTATTCAGATTTTACACTTTCGTTGCCATGACGGAGTCACATTTGAATAATTTCCACATTGAAGCAGGTTTTTTTTAAATATTTATAATATTTAAATGCTGATGTTTCAAATTGGACAGTGTTCAGAATGGGCGTGTTCAAGCTTATTCGCTTGTTTTGAGTACAAATAACTCTTATTTTTATTGAGTTTTTAATGCATCTATATATTTTTGCTTGAAATTTGTAAATGAGGCTAGTCATGGAGCAGTGTGGACTCGATTCCTACTCGAAGATCTTATTTTTTTATATTTTATATTTATTGGTAACGAGACAAACCAGGGTGTTGAGTTCCGCCACTCAACACGCCATGCCTCCAGGTTTCGGCAAAATGCAAACTACGATATTGTTAGGAAAAACCTCATACATCGTTCTATTATTAGAATGAAACTTAAATACAACAATGCAAATTGCAAGAATATATTTAAAATTAACCATATACACACATATTTTTGCAAGAGAACATAAAGTTTAAATTCTAATCTAATTAAAACGATCGATCCTCAGTTCAGGTGGTAACTACACTAGTTAAAAGAACAAACAAACAAACAAACAATACTATTTTCATTCAAGTTCAAGTAAAAAGGTTCAATGGCGTTCAGCGCTGGCCTTGACTTCCAACTGGAGCGACACGGCACCGATCGCACGTAACTCCAATTTAACGGTACGCCGATCGTCGTTTAACCGAGTCCAATAGACAACAGTCTAACAAAAAGAAAAAAATATTACACTTGTGTATTGTGATGGTAAACTTTCTTGAAGAAAAATTGAGTCTGTGACTGCAAATTCGACGGTTGTGAGTTTGATTCTTACTTAAGGGAAAACCTTTTTTTTATTTCCTTGGCCTAGTAAGAAGACAAAATTCAGCAAAGTACCCGATTCAGCAAAGTCTCGAAAATAAGCCATTGCGTGGGGAACGGAGTATCTTAATACTAGATCCCTGATATTAATGAACTTAAATGACATTGTATTCTAATGAGAGCCCATGGTGTAAAATTAAGCATTACCCCAAGCGCGCTATAATAGAGTCACTTAGTAAGTTATTAAGTAAAGTTTTACGAAGAGAATAAAAAGTAACAATCTACATATGTATGTAAATAAGACTCTTGAGTGACTGAGGGAAAGACAGACAACGCACAGATGAAACCAATAGACTTAAAAAGTTCAAATTTTGTAAGTTGTTTGTAAGTAACGAAGTAAAAGAGAATATTTTTTTAAGTGTTATTCCACATTTAGGAAAGAAAAATACATCTTTAGAAAACATGAAAATTTTAACCCGCGCCTCTTGGAAACCGTCCAAGCGCTTTAATTAGGCCATACGTTCTATGTTAAAAGATTATTTCTTGAAATTGCTACGGGAATGGAAAAAAACTCCATATCACGTCTCAGCAAACAAAGACGTATAGTCCACGTTGCGACGACAAGTTTTAATATAAATAGAAATTACTCAACCAACATTTTCTATGAAGGTCATTTGTATAAAAAAAAAACACCTGCGGCTTAATTTCCTGTTAGGGATGACCGCGATAAGCTTTCGTTTTCTACAAAAAAATATCGTTTCCGTCAGTTTTTTAGGCATCTAAAGTTACTTCTTCCGCTAGATTACGTCAATACGCGTGAGAACTATCTAACAGTTCAAGATTGTATCTAAAGAACATATCTTTACTGATCTTCCTCATTGTTTGGCTTAGGTGGAAAAAGAAAAAAAGACCATAATGAGATTCGCTCTCTGGTAATATTGAAGATATTGCATGCGGAACTCAACGCCGTTATATCAGAACTATCTGTGTTATTCTGTAATATAATCAAATTTTTATCTATCTAATAAACTACATATATTTTATCTATATTACATATATTTTATCTATGTTTAGTTAAAGGCAATATGCTCAGGAACTATTTGTCTTAATTTATTATTTCTTTTTGTATTTTTTTCAACTTATTGCTGAATCCCGCACATATCAGGGTAGGCAGAGGGAACGTTGGGTCACAATGATTCGCTTCCATTAACACACTCCCGTTTCCCACTTTCCACCGAATCCTGGCGGCCCAACTCAATGCCGCGCTATGCTCCCTCACAAGAGCGAGAAAATGAAGATAATAAATATTTGATTTCCTCGAGTGGGAATCGAACCCACAACCAGTAGTGCTTCTGTGCCACGGTTGGCCTAGTTATTTATAATTTTCAAATATGACTTTACAATTTTAACGTCAAGACCGGATTCAGTTACCCTCGGCCACGCCCATCGATGTTTTTATGATAATTTACTGCTCTCACCGGATGTTTAAAAGTTGCTTATCTTGTATATTTACTCTTATTTCGAGATACCACAAGCGACTTAAGTTAAAATTGATCTTTTATACTTTTTATAGTGGAAATGAATTTATCTTTTTTTCATATAAAAAAAGTTTTAATTTATTAATGATATTTTGAGTACAGTCTATTAAAGATATTTGGGAAAAAAAATTGAAATAAGAAGTTATTTAATAATATAATAGCCTCCCTCTTCTTACCATGCTATATGCGGGATACGGCGAAAAAGAAGAAGCAGAAAAACATTAAATGTTTAATAATATTTACAGAGATATATTTAAATATTGTTAAATATATCTCTTTTTAAAAAAGAATGTATAAAATACAAATGTTTCCAACCACAAACATTATTTATAATGATTAAATTAAATTAAAAATTAATTACAATTAAAATCGTGATATAACACGATAATTCTTTTTACGACGCCATTTTCTTCGCACAAATTATAGAAGACACCGAGACGACCGTTGTGAAATCAAAATAATGCATAATCTGCTCGTTTATGCAAATGTATGTATATATTATGCACTGCTTTGTTAACATAATTTTCATTACATCCGGTCTTCTGTAAGGCAACTTCACGCTGTATCCCGCACACTGCAGAGTAGGCAGAGGTAACCTAGTGTTAAGACACTACGTTCCCCATTTTCCGCCGAATTTTGGAGGTGTTGCGTGTTGAGTGGCGGAACTCAACGCCGCTCTTTACCTCGACACCAGAGCGAAGAAATTGAAATATAAATTTAAATAAATATTTCGTTTCCTCGAGTGGGGATCGAACCCACAACCGTCGCGTTACAGTCACACCCTTGTGCCCCTGGGCCACGACGGCCTCAACGGTCTTCGGCGACGGTCTTCTGTATTATAGTAATATATAGCTTTATAATATTATTTCTATATTCATATACTATTAAAAAAAGACGCAAAATTAGAAAATGTAATTAATTGCAGTGCACAAGTGAAATATAAGCATAACAAAACCCACTGTATAAAATAGATTAATTTAAGAGTATGTATTATTATTCTACATTAACATTCGCGCATCAAGGTAAATCGAAAGATGTATCATTTATCAAAATCAGTTTACTGGTTTGACAGTTACAAGGGAACAAAGAAACGGACATATATTCTTTTTGGGCTTCGTCACAATCGGGTACAAATAAGAGTTTTCTTCACAATCGGCTTTAGAAAATACGTTTTATTCCCATTTTTTTCTCTTATACGTGATAGTTATTGTCATTTTACAAAAATAATTAATACTAAGCATTATTTTTAGTTGGTCGCCTTATTAGTTGGAAACCGTCATGATAAAGAGGCACAGCATCTGTGATTGATAAAATACAGCGTTGACTTATGCCAATGAACCTGAAAATCTCGAAAACTAGTTGGCGCATAGGGATCAAAAATGGTTTTAACAATAGGTTCCTTCTGTCAACCCTAAAATATGAGAAAAAACGTGCAAATGTTTAAAAAAATCTAAATAAACCCATATATGCTTGCTATCTTTCAAACGAACGCAATAAAATATTTTATAGTATAAATATACAAAGGAAATGTATATTGGCCTGCATACATTAAATACAATGTCTTCCTGACACCGTACGTACGGTGGGTTACATTCTAATTTCACTCTACAAGTGGTCCTCGACCCTGTTTAAGTACGAGTATACTGAGTATTGACATAAAATTTAAAGAATATTATTATTATATTTGTATTGTCGCCCTCAATCGAGTAAAATCATGGTTGTGGGTTCAATCCCTACTCGAGGAAATGAAATATTTATTTATTTTCATGTTTTCGCCCTGGTCTCTAGGGAAAGAGCGGTGTAGAGTTCCGCCACTCAACACGGAGTGTCTTAAAGCGAACGGAGGGTCCTAGCACTAGGTTCTCAGGAGCAAGGTAGTGAAAATATCAAATAATTAATTTCATTGAGTGGGAATCAAACCCACAACCTGACGCGTTTACCGTCGCACGTTTGTACCACGACTGGCTAGTCGTCAAAGGATATGTAAGGATTATGTATGTATAATTTTTAATAATTTAATTTATTTACTAATTAATGTAAATTTAAAATATGTTGTTTGAATTCAATATGTAAAATAAATTATAAATAAAATGTCAATTTTAAAAACATATTTTGGTTACGTATACATATGTCCGTATTGTGTTGAACAAACAAGAGAAAATATCACCTGGCCGTCACTCGGCAGGTTGTTATAAAGGCGATATCCATACAAAGAGATTACTGTTTTTTGTGTAGACTATAAATTTATAAATTCATATTTGAAATACATTTAAAATAAATTTTCTCTTTTATAATCTTTAATTATGTTAATTTTATAAGAAATTTATTCGTTCTTTTTGATTAATTCGTTATTTTGTATTTTGTTATAATATGTATTTGTATAATATACAAAATGATTTATTAGTCAAATAGTAAAAGTAGCGTAATTAAATATTTTATGTAGTTTTGTATATTTTCAAGGTCTTATTATAATTATAATTTAAATCTATAGCTACTGTATAGCTTAGCATTTCATCATCAGTGGAAAACATCATGATAAGTTCCGCTCGCGAATTCCACGTCGCTGTCTGACATACTTCCGAGGCTTTTACGCAACGTAGAAAGGATGTATCGATATTGAGTAATACATACAATATTTTTTATTATAATAATTATTTTCTATCCATTATTCACTATATTTCTATACAGATTTCATACAAAATAAAAAAAAATGCGCATTGTCAAATTTGTCTTATTTTGTATATTATTATCATATTATGTATATTAAAGTATTATTTATGTATAAAAAGAAATTGTAGAGTTCTAGAACTCCAATAGAAAGCCAATCATTAATATTCATATGAACATTAAATATTTAAAAACACTAATAAAATTAATCGACCAACTTTCACTGTAACCTATTAAGCTAAAATATTACAAATTTAATAATAATAAATTATAAAATTTTAAATAAAAAAAAACATTACAATTAACCTTATTGACCACAGATAAAAAAACCATAAACATATATATTTTTTAAATCGTACATACCCAAAAGGCGATCCTCATTCTTCCTACTGGCTGTATATTTCAAATAAACTGTCACCTGTCACTGTCACAGCACAAGCGCGGGCGCGCGCGTACCACTAGCGACTGAGGCGACGGAGCACTCCCCGCTAAAGAAAGTCAACCTTCACATTTGTTATGTAAAGAGAGGTCTAATGCCCATCGAGAGGGAAATTGGGATAAGGTCGTCGCTGTGGTTTTTTTTTAGCGTTAGCTATGGTTCTTTATAATGATCATTATCTGTTATATGTGTTGTGGGTGTAGGGCAATATCGTGTGATTTAAATTTTAGAAGCTATAATAAATTCTGTTTCTGTATAAAATGATAAATTTATAAGTATTACTATAGGTTTTTTTTTCGTACACATTCACTTTCTTGTAACTAATAAGATTTTTTTAGTTTAAAAAAGTAAAACAGATGTAGAGATCGAGCGTAACGTGTAAATTTTAAATTTTAATAATTTTTATTGGAATATATTTTCTTTTATGATATAATTAATGAGTGTTAATTATTTTTAAATACATATTATACATTAATACCTATATAGATTCTATAAAACAGTGTCTATTTATTAATTATTAAAGGACTGCATTTAGTTCATATAAAAGAGTTCAACGCGCTAAAGGTGCTGATACTGATTTTATTGCTTAAAGTTATGTGATATAATGTTATTTTAGTGGATCTTATATTACAAGGCCTTTTCTCAGCAAGTGTAAATAATCTGCCCAGTATCAAGTCTCCGCTGATGTAACACTACTGTCAGTCGTTACGGACAACAAGATACTTATTTAAACGCAAAGTTTCATAATATTCTCACGATAAATATTCGCAATATACTAGCTGAAATGTAAAAAATATATTTTCTAAGCATTCTAATATTGTGACAAACATAATTATTATTTTATTTTACTATTAATTAATTTATATATTACTTTATTTTTGTCATTCCAAGAGGTGAGGGTTCGAGTCCCGTTACGTTAAAATTTTTATACGTTTTATAAATAAGTATTTTTCTTTCCTAAGTGTGGAATAATACCTTAAAAATGTTAAAAATATTATATGTTTTTGTATGAGTCTCGTATGTGTTTTATTTTTATTTTAAAAGTATAAGTTATCAATTATATAATTGACATATTCAGGCCCTGTCCCACACGACGGTGTTGGCTCCATCTTTGTATTATAACCAGTCCAATGAAATAAATAGCAATCGTGTCGTGACTCTTTTTAAATAAACGTGCAAATACTACTGTTTTTATTTTTATTAAAATAAAATTTAATTTATTGTTTTCGTTTTTATTAATTAATACAATAAAAAAATGATGTCAAAATAAATTGATAGCAGTGTGACATTTTCGAATACTGATGTAGAGCTCACGCTTCATTTATATAATTTGTTCGAATAGTGCATCTGGTAGAGTCAGCATTGTCAGATATGACATAACGTATTATTAAGATGTTTGTTGATACGATGATAGTCTTTTTTAAAAGTATCGTGACTTTGTGATTAAAGACACTATATTTCAATTTTTTTTATATTAATATATATATATTTTATTTTTTTAGTTCTAAATTTTATTTTGACCTTAGGCAAAGGTAATATTTATAAATATTGTGAGTTAAGTGCAAAATTCTAATGACGCTAAACTAAGTAAACAGGAATAATAAAAATATTTACAATATGCACATTTCCTTGAATAACATTTATTCTATGACATTAGATATAATATCAGACTGCCACTTTCTATCTATATGCACGTGTGTTTTTATTTAAAAGATCTGTATTTCTAAAAGTCTTCCTTTACTGAAAGATGCATATAAAATACACAGGCGAATCTACGAAGGAAATCCGCTAAAATTTGCCATGTAAGTTCCTTTTGGAGAGTAGGGGAGCAAGAATATTTCTTGAAATTCCTAAAAGAATAGGAAAAAACAAAACTGTGGGCTACTAGTATCTGTAATCATACAAGCATACATCACACAAAACATTAAAAGTGAAGAAATATTAAACTTCATTTTTTTATTAAAATAGAACAGAGTGACCGCAAAATACGACGCTTGTTACGTTTACGCAACACGAAGTGCATTCAATTAGATGAGATGCTGCATTTGAGAGAACGTTCTAATCTTCGTATTACGTGTTTTTATTATTATGCAAGGTATTATTATTATTTTTGTTTTTTTTAGTAACAATATTTAGAGTTTTAGTTTCGTAATACATAGAACTGTATAATATATATATTGAGGTCAGTCGTGGCGCAGCGGCACGAGGTGTGACTGTAAAACTGACTGGTTGTGGGTTCGATCCCCACTCGAGGAGATGAAGTATTTACTTAAATTTATATTTCCATTTCTTCGCTCTGGTGTCGAGGTTAAGCGCGGCGTTGAGTTCTGCCACTGAACACGCAATGCCTCCAGAATTCGGCAGAAAGTGGGGAACGGAGTGTCTTAACACTAGGTTCCCTCTGCCTACCCTGCTGTGTGCGGGATACAGCGTGAAGCTGATGTATAATATATATGCTTCGTAACTGGTTATTATTCGTATCGAACTGGTCGAATTTGCTATTCAACTTCAAACGTCCTATCATAATACTACTACTACGGACAGGAAACTTTATTGTTCGATTTATTTAAAGATGTTCCTAATTAACGTATTTAGACAAAAAAAATATACCTTATATAATATTTCCAATATTATTTACAATTACATCTGTATAATATAAATTTTAATTATATTATATTTGTCGAGGCGAGGAGGTATGCGCAGGGGCAGAAGCGTTCGATTTGTGAATCGAATATTTAATATTATCATTTACTTGCTATATTAACGAGGCAAAACGTGTTATTGAATCCAGAATTTTGCAGAAAGGGGGCAACGGAAGTATCCGAATAGGAAAGAAATGTCTTAACATTAGTTTCCCGGTTTCCCTTTGTCTAACCCAATGTGCGCGTCAAACAGCGTGAAGCTAAAAAAGATATAAATTCACATTTAAATGTTGTATTAACCATTTTTCATTGTTTAGACCAAAAGTCAAAAGTCAGCTTAAAACAATACTAAATAAATATGGCAGTTAGAATATAAAAATAAAATACTTTAATTACTAACAACTCATTTTATTCACATAACGACTTCACAAATGGATGTAAATTAATATAAATTACTTGTATTTATTATGAATTTATAAGGTCGTGTCAGTCGTGGCGCACAAAGTGTGACTATGAACACGACTGGTTGTGGGTTCTGTCCCGAAAGAAATAAAAAAAATATTTTATTTTTTATTTAAATTTATATATTTCTTAGCTCTGCTATCAAGGCAAAAGCGCGGCGTTGAGTTCCTCCACTCAACATACAATGCTGGAAGAAGGAGAGTGGAGAACGAAGTGTCTTAACGCTAGTTTCCCTCTGCCTGCTCTGCTGTGTGCGGGATACAGCGTGAAGTTGATAAAATATAAAAAAAAATACTTGCATTTATTTATGTATATATTTTAACACCAAAATGCATTACACTAGCAGCGGGTGTCGAAATATGTAGATCTCAAATCGAGGCCAGTGAAGGCACTGATGACTAAGACATTGAGCTAAGTTAACGATCACTTATCATTTTATATCAATTTTAAAATTTGCTTCTAGTTGGGTACATTATGATAAATGTTTAGATACGTTCTCAGGAGATGCAAGTTCAAATCTAGGTGTACAAATAGGTATTGTAAGGTCAAAGGTAAATAATTTTATTCGAAATAAGAAATTACAAATTACGTGAAGTTTGATTACGCCACCCAACACGCAATGTCTAAAATTCGGTGGAAAATGGGTAACGCAGTGTCTCAATACTACGTTTCCTTTGCCCAATCTACCAAGGGAAAATAATTACAATCACATTATCAAATATTCCGATCGTGTTTAAGTAATTTAAAATTTTTCTAAACTCTATATTTAACGAAAAAAAAATCCTTTTAACTTTAAATTACACCACGTTACTCAAGAAGTTAGGCAACAGACATTCATCTATAGATATGATTTATAATGAAAGAACCATATAATTTAACGATAATTGGAATGAAAGATGCAGTTGTGCTCATCTCAATTATATAAATAACAAGGTTTCATTCGAGTTGTTATTGTGTACGATATGTTTTGACAACACTATTAATATTACTTTTATATGATGCTAATAGGTTATTTTTTCTATTTTCACGCTGTATTACATAGAAGGGTAGACAAAGGGAACCTGGGAACCTAGTAGTAAGACACTTCGTTTCCCATTAAGACACTCCGTTCTCCTCGAGGCATTATTGGGTGGCGTATTGGTGGGTGGCGAGGCGTATTGGGTGGCGGATCTCAACGTTACTAGAGTGCAAAGCAAATGGAAATATTGTTTATTTCGTAGTGGGAATCAAACTCAATCGTCACGTTTACAGTCACACGTTTATGCTTCTGTGCCAAGATAGCCTCCTGCTCCGCTCGCGGCTTCGCCCGTTTAAGCTACTGAATTATTTACTTAATATACTGAATTACATTCCTGTTTTCATGTATAATGTGTATTTGCAAGGCACTTAAGATTTCTAATGTAAAAAGTAGTTTAGAAGTTTCCCTTAAGAGATACAATGGTTTTGAGGAAAAAAACAACTTATCTATATTTATATTAAATCGTAACTTATCGGTGTCTGGAAGATATCTTAATAAAATTATTTTTGGAGACATTTTCATAAACAAAAAGGTTGTATTAATATTAACAAGCTTGTAATTTTTTTTTATCTACTTGAGGTAGCTATATGAATAGTCATCAGAATTCATGAGAAGAAAGCATATTCTACACATTTTTATAAAATTTGAACAGATATACAGATTATATATATTTTTTAATGTCGCTAATGTTGTCGTTTAAAATCATAATTATGGTAAACTTAAAAACTATTGATTGTACTTTCTTCTTTTAAATTGTGGTTAAATAAAATGGAAAGATTTATGTGATTTATTCGCCTTCACAATTTTAACTAAAATTATATAATTTAGCTTCACTTGCGAGTAGTAGTCGACGTAATTTGATTATGTCAGATTTTTATTTTCCTACAATATTTTTTTTGTACTCCATTATGAAAACTATCCTATAAGTTGTTTTAAGTTTTGAATTATTACCATGCCCAAATTAATTTACGAGGGGCTCGCCAAAAGTAAGGTTCCCTATTTTGTAATTCGGCTTCGGAGCGCGGGAAAAATTTGAAACTTGGCGGGATATTCCGCTAGGATGTGGTGGCCACACTGATTTTTGGAGGGAAGTGATCCGATAACCTGGTCGACCGTATCAGTCTTGTAAACATGTCGAGTGCAACCCCATCCGTGTCCGCCTCTGAACTGAGAGCAATAATTCGTTTTTTCACGTTAAAAGGT
>JAATLQ010034229.1:0-21639 GCA_013421005.1 Heliconius erato x Heliconius himera
GCCTGAGTAGTGGGGCTGCTCACCCTCTACTAATTCATCGCTATGAGTTTCATTTGAAATCGATGCCCGGATAGCAGTAGTGACCAAATTGGTTAGAATCCAGATATAGCGTGTCGTGGTAGATGCCTGATTGGAGCATGCGCAATCAACCACGAGGACTTTATCTGTGTGTGTTGTCTATTGATTTCACAGTTGTGTACGTCGGTTACAGGCTGGGGGCTATTGTAAAAAGCACTCTAGGTCTACATACTTTAATGTGCGTAGTGTTATTTTAAGCCCCTCAATGAAATAACCGTGCCTGATCTGTTATTCATAAAAAGTAATAGATTATACATATAAAATTATGTTTTTCTTTATTCTATTAAAGTTTTATATAATTTAAAAGTAATTTTGTCTTTTGGTTATTGTAAATATATAAGAAAATTACTTCTATAAATACGTTTTTAGTTTCCGTGACAAACAAAAATACATGTAGCCTACATATATGCATTTTTGTTTTGTACGTGCACATATGTGTGTGCAAATTATGCCATTATAAAAAAAAAATAACACATATATATATAGCGAATACGAAATATTGTCCATACTTATATGATGAAGAAGCACTGTGAATGCTGCGCAAAGTTTCTTTTGTTGTCGATACAATCGGTCTCGGATCCGTAAACATTTTGCTAATCGTTCCCCTGTTGTTCGCAAATTATTATTCCATTCAATATGTTGCTCCTGGAGATCTTGTAAATCTAAGAATCATGAAAATATAACATGACTTTTCAAATTATACAATCTATATATATAAAAGAACTTGTAGTTTAATAAATTCTTTTTGATATGTCAATATTATTTTTGGCTAGTTACCTAAAGATTCTAAATAACTACGTTCAATAACGTCTGTTTGCTCTCCACAACGTGATGATGTACAAGATCCTGCTGTAGACCTGTTTTCGCAAATAGGTACCTTTTTAGACACAACAATAAGCAATACAAAATTATAATTTATATCTACCTCTACTCTACCTACATACAACAAAAATGGAACTGATCGTTGTCGTTGAACGATATAAGAGAAAAATTATTATTATAGGGGCTTTTATGAACGTAATAGAATCTAAAACAATGCTTTTAATCTTTTTGTCTGCGTGTTTGTGCATACGCATAGTTTACTCAGAAACGGCTAAATCAATTTAAAGTTAGTTTTCAATATTGTATTTTGGTGAACTTCCATTAACATTTAGTGTTAGTTTTATTTTAATCAGTCCATAAATAAAAAAAAGTTAAATTACTTTGAAATGGACGAATTCATGAGCAGGTAATTAATTTAAAATCTCAACTCACCCTTGACTATATTCACCGGCACTGTTACTACCCCAGTCACGTTGATCTACATATATTTCATTTAATAAGTCTTCTATTAGGTCTTTCACATCCCGTTTCTGTGCGCCAAATACATAATATATGATAAAAATATTATTATATTATTGTCATTTTAACTATTATGCCGTTTTCTTAATTTTTATGCTTAGAATCATCATTTTATTTAGGATATTATAAATATTCTACCTGTTGGATTATTATTGGAGGAGGAGGAATATGTTTTTGTTGCTTGTTCCAGTTTATATGAGGTACTTTAATCTTCTTATATTTCTTTTCATGCTTCGGTTTTGGTACAAATAAAGAAGAGAAATCCAATTCAAATTTCACCACTTGTAAGTTTATCGATTGATCAATTGTGATAGTTTTCATAATTATTAATTAAATTGTCACATTGACGTAACGCATAGATTGTATTATTTTTAAAATATTACAAGTAAATTGTGAAAAAGTATTAAATTTTCAATCCTGAATTAAATTTTGAGTGCGTATAGTGAGTTATAAAACCAATTGCGCTATAATGGCTATAGGGCTCTTGATATGCTCCCACTCAATTGTCGTCTGTTCGTCACGATACTGGTGATAAGAGTTAATATATTCATTTGAACGCATACCGAATATACTCAGTGAAAACGTACACTGATTAAGCTACAATAAATTTAATAAATATCCATATAATCTTTGTTACATTTATATGTCTATGTGTATTGTTTTTTTATTCTAAGCAACATTTTAAAAACTAAATAATTTAAATTGATAAATTATATTTTCCATTTCAAAGCAATATAATAATCAGTCAGATACTGAGAAAACAAGTAACCTCAAGCTATTAACGTTAAATTGAACAATAAAATCCAGATTTTATTGTTCACAATACAATATATTGAGTGAATTTAATAAAAAAAAATTTTTTAGAAGCCATAAAATTATTTTAGTATACGTTTGTCATTAGATAACTCGTAATTTTCAGTAGTTTTAGAACGTTGTTAGTAAGTCTTGCTACTTTAAATTTAATCATAGATAATATTTTGCCCTTTTTAAGTCACTGTTCTCTTTTTAAGTCACTGTTATCATCGTATATTTTTTTCCTGACTTATACCTTTTTCGCATGTCTACCTTAGACAGAGAGAACCTAATGTAGTTAACATTAGGTTCTCTCTATCTACCTTCACACTCCTTTCTCTGTTTTCCGCCCGAATTCTTTATGAGTAGAGTAGCGGCTCAACGCGGCGCCGTGTCTTTATGGCCTAAGCCCTGCAGATTTAAGCAATGAGATCATTGCTTAAATCTGCAGGTATCTGTTTGTTTTAATGAAACTTATATTTAAGAATGATACATGATAGTAGAATAGACTACACTAAAGTTGCCTAGAATCACCTTTAATTATATTTACGGTAATGCGTTTTTGCGGAAATTTGCACTCATATGTTTTTTTTATGTAAATCCCATATCATTTGAAACGAAATCGCATCAGGAATTGGAAAAACAATGGTTGTCAGATCTCAGTCTGCCGCAAGCCCAGGGTTGCCTGGTTTAAATAGGTCACTTAATGTTAACGATTGCACTCATGTGTTTTTTTAATGAATTATATATCAAATTAAAGCTTATTTGTTTCTCAAAACTATAACACATTTAAAATTTTGTAGGTTGCCTGGAAAATAAGGTTGCCATCATTTGAAATATTTTATTTCGGTTCCGTTTAACTATTAGAATAGATGATGAAATGCGCGGTCTGCCTTATGTTTTAAAGTAAAATCTTAAAATCAATGTGTATTCTAACTGTCCACCTGTTAAATGATGATTTTAATCATATTAAGTACATACAGAAAATTATTTAAAGAATTAAGCACCGGAATCTCGTCCTATTACGTACAGTATGGCAGAGAAGTCGTAGCCTCCTTGAAGGTTTTCTCAACTTTTGTGTATTGTTCACTCGGGAAGAAAATTTCAAAAATAAAAAATATCTGAAAATGAAATCTGCGCATATATCTGCAGCCAGCTGCAGCCACGCTTCGTTTACTATACATCGCCCGTTCCTGTAAATAAGAATAAAATAGGTACTTTTATTAAACTTATAAGGCACCTACTACCAAAAATTAAATCACTTGAAAGTTGTAAGTCTTCATTTTTAAATATAGGTAGATATATTTAATTATTTTATAAAAAGTTAGATTAAAATGTTTTAACGTTTTAACTACAAAGTAGTAAAAAAGAAAATTTTAAGATTAAATCTGAAATGTCATGCCACGTAATACGTTTCCAAGGAAACGAGATGTTTAGCTTAGACTTTCGATATCTATTGACGAGTAAAACTTCGCTACGTTAATTTTTAATAATTTTATTTATTTTTGATAATGAGTAATGCAGGAAAGTCTGAAAATACTGCTCAACGTGAGATGGAGCCTGGCTATTGCTCTGCTACATGTACAGATAGAGCATGCTTGCAGGATGAAATCGCCAAGCCCGAGTTGAAGACTTCTGATATGTTTGTCACTTGCAATCTACCAAAAAGATTTGAGCACCCTCGTACGTATAAACTAGTATATTTATTATACTACGATTGATCCGAATTATTCTTTTATAAGAATAGTAATTTAAAAAAATTACTATTCTTATAAAAGAATAATTCGGATCAATCGTAGTTCCGCCCTCAATACGCAATGTTACGAATTCAGACGAAAAGCGGAGAATGAAGTCTCTTGCCTATGAAGTCTATTTTCAAAGAGGAGAAAATTCATATATTATAATGTTATTATATTGTTTATAACAAGAATTAGTCAAAGTCATAGTACATAGTCCATACTTAATCAATAAGGAGGTAGGTATTTTAAATGTTGGTACAACGCAGTCTATGCGGGTAGAGAATATTGACATCTAGGGGCAATAATCTTTTTAATGAATTCGAGAAACTAAAATTAAAATATGTTACATTAAGCACTGTATTTGTTTCATTTAATATAATCGGTGGAAAACAATTGATCCTCTGTAGTCTAGTAACGACCTATTGGGTACTTGTTATATTGAAGTTCTTATTTTTCTTTTACTTTAACGAAGAAAAAATATTTATATTATGTAAATTTACATTTTTTATATATTATTACATCACCAGATTGGTTTAACGGTTATGGATCTCAAGTCAGCAAACAGCATCCCTTCTACAGAACTTCAGCAAGCGAGTATGGATGGTATCCACCAGGTAATGGCAATATTTTTAAAAAAATATTCTACTAATTATAGTTGTTACATATTAGGTAAGAAGCAAGATGTTTAGCTCTTATTATATTCTATAAAAGTAATTTTTGTTCTATAAAAGTAATTGAAGTAAAGTTGTAAGTACCTAAATATTTATAAAAAAAAATAGCGTTACTTTTACGTGATTATGCTATAAAGTTCCAAATGACTCAACCAAAAGAAAAGTGTAGTGATTGTTTTTTTTATTATAATATTATAGGCTGGCATTCCGTTCCATCCACGTTTTTCCCTAAGAACCAGAACTTCTCAAATCATCTGGCAAGTGCAGGAATGTACCGCAATTACTCACTAAACACTGCCATGGACCCGCCACCGCTCAAATAAGTGTTTTCGTGCGATTGTTTTATTTATTGTTTGTTGTTTTTAGTCGTTTTAAGTAATCATTTGTGTTTTAAGAAAACAAGTGAAGTATTGTTTTAATTTAAGGAATTTGTGTTTTATTTAAATAAAAGTAAGAGACATGTGTATACAGGTGATTTTTATTTACTTATATATCCTTTAGTTGCGTTTTCGAGGTGTACCATAGAATATACCTATGGTGTGGTCGTAGTGTTCTATCCTATGCTGTCACTGTTAAATAATGGTAATGAATTCGGATCTTAATCGGGGGTTTTAATAAATACATTCAACTCTCTTCTTGTCTGGGTTAGACTGACTTTGAGAATACTAAGTGAAAGTAACTTTAAAATGTAATTGGATTTCCTCTCCGTCCTCGCCGGCGACGTGGCGCAGAGGCAGAAGAGTGTGACTATAACGCGACGCTTGTGGGCTCGATTACCACTCGGGGGAATTAATTTATTACTTATTTAGAAAACGTATAAAAATTTTAACGTAGCGAGAATCTAAACCGACCAGGAATTAATTATTGTTTATTAATATTTTCATTTCTTCGCTCTGGCACCAAAGCAAAAAGCCCGGCGTTAAGTTTCGTCACTCAACACGCAATACCCCGAAAAATTCGGCTGAAAGTGGGGAACAGATTTAATTAACAATAGATTGCCTCTGCCTACCTTGCTATATGCAAGATATGTATATAGTTTTTAATTTTTTGTCGATTTGCACTATTAAAATAAATGTTTATAGGTTACCACTCGGTGCCGTCTGTGTTCTTTCCCGCTGGCCAAACCTTCACGAACCGCCTCGCGGCCGCGGGCATGTATCGTAACTACAGCCTGAACACTGGCATGGATCCTGTCGGATACCGTTAAATCATCTTTGATATATTTCAAATGTTTTGTTATTATACAATTTATATTTATTTTCAATAAAAGAAAAACAATGAATAAAACGCATATCTATTATTGAGTTACCAAAAGAGGTATTTATTTAATATATATTTATTATAATATAGATTAACATGCATTCAAATTCCATTATAATATTTTATTATTAAGAGATATGAGTGTCACGATTTTTAAATTAAATAAATATTATTGCTTCAATACCAAAGGTTCTATAATTAAAACTTGTAATTGTTCGCCTCCAAAATATCAACTGCAACAATACATTGTCAGACAAATATTTTATAAGCCCATGACAGTTCATATCTCTTTTATAATCGCTAAAGATGTTGTCACGATAAAAATGGCTGCTATGAAACCGCCATCTTGATTTTTTTTCTTTTGGTGGCAAAGCATTTAGATCGTGACAAATCCTCCAGCGCGTCCATATGAGTAGGTACATTGTATAACTTGTTTAGCAACAACAACAACAGCATTATATTTATTGTTAATATTATTTATCCTATTTATCATAAACGCAGAACAGTCTAATATAAAATTAATTTATCGACATCAAACTCAACGACATACAATCATTTAACGTACCACGATATATGTTAATTATAGTCATCTAATTGCGCATTTCATAGACACTTATTAATAATATCTAAATTGTGTCAAAATTTAGCTACGAGTGCACGTATGTATGTATGTATAAATATAATCTAAGTATATTATATAGGATGCACAATAGGTATTATGAAGGCCTCATTGCCAGTTATTTTGAGGTGTATCCTTATAGGATAGGATAATAACTGGTTAAATAGCTTGGAGCAGTTCTCAAGATAAACGATTATCTAAAATTCTGGCCCTTGCATTGTACATCACTATTGTATACTATATTCGTTGTAAACATACTGTGATAACAAGTGATAGGTACATAACATAAAGGATATCAACAACGCATCGACTCTAAATATGTTTGCTTTTATAATTTTATGAAGTTAAAAAGAATATCTTAAAAATACAGTCCGATTGTAACCTCATTTTCTTACAGAAGTCGGTTAATAAACTAGGGATCCATCCCTGCCTCGTCCAGATTTTCCTTTGATATACAATAAAAATTATTTAAAAGCAAATATTATCTTTAATATGACAATGTGAGGTAATATGTAGAAATACTATAGCTAAAGCACTAACCGTAAACTTCTTAAGCTTTCATGACTTCTTCGTCGTAACTTTCTTAAATTACGGAATATTCTTTTGGTTATTAAATATTATTATATTGCTCAGGTATCAGGTTGCGAAAAGGCGCGCCTTATAATAAGCAAAAAATTATCGAACGTTAATTAACGTTTACCTATTCAAACTAACTTTGCAGGGTTTCATAACGAAATATATCTATATTATATTTTCAGAATGATACCATTTTTTTTTATCAGCTTCACGCTGTATCCCGCACACAGCAGGGTAGGCAGAGGGAACCTAGTGTCATAAGACACTCCGTTCCCCACTTTCTGCCGAATTCTGGAGGCATTGCGTTTGCGGCAGAACTCAACGCCGCGCTCTCCCCTCGACACCAGAGTGAAGAAATGGAAATATAAATTTGAGTAAATATTTCATCTCCTCGAGTGGGGATCGAACCCACAACCAGTCGGTTTTACAGTCACACTTTGTGCCACTGCGCCACGACTGGCCTCTGGAACTAGGAATATGACAAATAATAATCACACGTTATAATGCATTGTGAATGTTCAAAATAATAAATTTAAAAAAATGCTTGCTAGCTCGCTTGATGTTATATTTCTGTTAAAATCCAATAAAAAAAATAACCCTTCTTATTTAAACATACTCCGACACTGTTGACACTGAAGTCATTAATTTATTCGCATTCATTTTCAAATTACCTCACAACTTGTCTGGTATTAAAATAACATCTACATTAAACTAATATTTGTAATATATAACATTCTTGTTAATAATAACATATTGCTGTAAAGAGAATATTTAGCTAAATATATAAATTAACGTCTAAGCATGACTAGACATTGCGCGAGGAAACACACAAATACAACAATACTAATCCTATAACCTACAAGATACAACTAGCAATAAGATATATAAAATGTGGATAAATTTTGCATTCAACAATATTGTCTTATGTATCATTACTCACACACCGGATTCCAACACTTATTTTATCCTCCTATACTGATTGTCCTCCCAGTAGTCTAAGCTTTGGGCTAACACAGTTCTCACGATCGCTTCCATAATAACATCTCTATGATTACTTCTGAGATTAATAAATTATATAGAATGTTTATTTGCTACACAGTTATCATGTTATTTTCGTTAAATTAAACCAAAATTACGATTCTTGTTGTAAATTTAATAAGGAATTTCATTATATTTTACCTTATTATTTTAGCATTAGAATAGTAAGCCAGAGAATAACAGTAAAGGTAATTGATTTCATTATTCATATTTGTAGAATAAAAACACGCTCTACCGTAGATTTTTTGCTATAATAGCTTCAAGTAAGAAGTGAACAGCACAACATTAAAGATACTATAAAAGTCAGTAAAAAGTTCGCTACAGAGGAAATTTCTATTAATTTCTAGTGCAGGACGCAAAGCGTCACGCACAGAACGGACTCGATCACAATGTAGCTCAGTTGATTCGTACTTTTATTATAAACTTATTGTAAAAAATCTATCATTATTTAACATTAATCCTATGCTTATAGAATTGCTATTCGTTTCTGGATCTAAATCAAATAATACTTATTAAAGAATGCAAAAAAAATAAATAGTACTTTTAACTTTGATAGTTACATATTACGGTACATACATGTGTGGTGCATGTATATGTATTTTAAGAAAATAAATGTTGAATTGTTTTAAAATAATAATAAAAATCATGAAACATAAAGAAACGGTTATAAGATTTAAAATTTTAACTTAAGTGTATTGTATACTAATATTTTGATATTGTAGCTGGAAGTTTAATAGGTAACAATTTTTTAATAATATTATATAAGTAAATTGACGGTCACAGCTGTTATCAAAATTCGTTCATTAAGCGGTCAAAATAAATAAAACGAACAAAGTTGACCTTGAATTTTTAAGCAAGGCATCAATGTGTGTGTCCTGAAAAATAAAAATCTGTGCTTTTAAATTACAAAAGTAATAATAAACCTCTGTTCAATTAAATTGTTTCAGTTTCAGTTTATTGTTTTACAATTTTATAATCTAAAATATATGTGAAAACGGTTATTTGATTTGGAATTTGGTCGTATTATATAAGGTTGAAAAATTGCGAATACTCTTTACTGAAGTAGAAACAAAAAATATATTGTTTGCACGTATTATTAATGACAATGTTAAAGTTTATTTGCCATAATGTTATATAATATACTGTAACATACCAAAAACAGTATAGTTGTTAAAAAATAACAAATACAGAGGTTAGCCGATTGTAGTGTAAGTATCAGCGACTATAGTAACAAAACGATTTGTTGTCTTGAACATTTAGTAAGGAATGGCGGTTATATTGTTACATATCCCCAAAGATGCCTGCGAAGGTTTTGCGTAAGTTCTTCATGGTGTCCTCGGCGTCCTCCGTGAGGGTGGCGCTGAGGGAGCCCTGGCGCGCGAACCCGCCGCGCGCCGCGCTGGCGGCGGCGGGCGGCGCGGCGCCCCCCGCGCTCGGCGCCGCCGACGCAGACGACACCGTCGACGATTGTGAAGCTGGCGAATGTTGTATTTGTTGCCATTATAAGTATCATATTTTAAATTTATGTTATATTTTTATGATTTCTATGAAGCGCCACTTGCTGGGTTCAATTATATTGTCAAGTCAAGCCTAGGTATTTTTTTATGATATCCCAATGCGATCTTAAATGGTCGAATTGTCTGACCGATGTGGATCAAATTTAGTATTTGTTTCCAATTCGTGTCAGTAGTTTAAGAGGGATTAAATAATAAAAACACGTAAAAGGAATCAACATGCTGTTGTGACGTAATAGACAATCGATCCATCTATTTCGATCCTCACTCAGAAAAATGACTATTTTTAAATTTATTTTCATTTTCTTTCATTGTCTACCACAAAGTTTGATGTTAACTTTCGCTATTCAACATGTAATGCTTAAAATATCGGGCGGAACACGGGAAACAGAGTGACTTGATACTAAGTTCTTTGTGCTTGTGTGCTATGTGAGGTAAGGTTCTGTCAAAACGCCGTCATAACTTACTTCAGTAAGTATCTGATGATGTGCAAACATATTGTTTTAAAATATTGATTGGGTACTGTGACTTAATTTATAAAACCAGCTTTCTTTGGGTGTAAAATCAGCTTACATCATTGTTAACAACTCTGAGAATCTCTACCTGTCAAAAGAGGCAGCTTTAGGCAACGGGGGTATTTTAATTACTTGTTGAGAGAGCTCGTTCAGTATAACAACGTCTTACAATACTTTTACTACCGATGCAAAATAGAAGGGTGTTATAAGTTAGACGTCGATGTTCGTTTGTCTGCGGCATCGTAGGTTTCAAACGGATAGACTGATTTCGAAGTGGTTTTTATTTTGTTGAAGTCGGTTGCCTTGCGGTGGTTCTTAGCTATTTTTTTAAAGTCGGTGTAACAGTTTCAAAAGTATAAGCTCTTTCTCAAAATTATGACATTTAACTGATAGATGTATCTTAATATTACTTTTTAAATGATGGTTATTTAACATGAAATTAACCTTGAGAGTCCCTCCTTGCCAGCGGCGGCGGCGGCGGCTGCGCGGGCTCGGCGGGGATGGGCGGCAGCGGCCGGTCGATGCTGGCGGCGGCGGCCAGCGGCGCGGGCGGCGGCGCGCTCGGCGGGCCCCCCGCGCCGCCTGGGCCCCCACCTACGCCCCCCGGGCCCCCGCGCTCCTCCGGCGACGCCGCGCCGCTGCCCGACACCGAGCTCCGGGACGTGGTCTTCGTGATGCCGGGGCGGCACACGGACTGCAATAGAGACAAATACAATTCTTGAACTGTTGTTCGTTGGAAAGTAGTGGATAAAGCTCATGGTTACTATAAGACTCTTGAATCCTTGCATTTCAATAAGGGATACGAATAAGATGTCGAAGCCTGTCATCGATGCCTCCTACGTGTGGACGTTCAAACAAATGGTGCTACTATTAGAATAAATATCCCTTCTGGCATTCATAGTGAATTTTATTGATTGATAAGATCAATTTTTCTGTCTACTGTACTGTTTTCAAATTTAATTGTTTTTGTATACAATTTCCATTTATGAACGACATATTTTTAAATTTTGGCCAATATAATATTAATAGTATGTATCTACTTACTACTTACTAAAATACGTTTATTATTATACTAACTATAATATTTTTATATGAAATTTCTGCATTACCTGCATACGTTGGAAGACAAGATCTGCGAGATAACGACGATCCTCTTCCTGCGAGTCTCCCATAAATGAAGTGGCAGAATCGTTAAGTTCGATAATGTGTTCGCGGCCATCTTTTCCTACTACCAATTCCAGAGCGCAAACTTCTAAGCCCCCAAATATTTCGCTCACCTAAGTAAAAAAAATAATATAAATATAACATACATATATGTAATATTTTTAATATAAATATAATATACATATATGTTCCAACATATATGGCAAGAATATTAATTGAAAATGGAACACGACCCAAAGTTCAATGTCATACTTTGGCTTGGGGCCCCTCTCTTGTTCTCTCAACTCGCTTAGTACTATTTACCCGTACTTAACATTATTCCATAATAAACTTTTTAACAAACCTTTTTCTACAAATAATCTTATAAGTATACAGAAATATACTCTAAGATAATCCATGGAAGATTGTAACTTCCATACATTATCTGCACATTTACATATAGATACAAAATATTTCAATACTTTACATCATATCCATTGTTAAACTGAATTATGAAAGCAAGTTAATATAGTCATAGGTTGTTTGAATAATGAGTAATATGTGAAACAATTTAGACAGGTGGAGTTCGTCACTTCGATACAATTAAAAGAAGTTATTAAGTGAATGACTGTTTAGTGTTGTTGTCTATTTAGTCATTTTATAGCTTCTTGGATATTACTTATTTAGAAAACGTATAATTTTTTTTTCTTGGATATCCTTCTATAGTTTATATTGTACACTTTTTGTGTACGAGAGTTCTATATACATATATTTATTTCACCTCATCAATCCACATTTTGTATCTGTCGTTCATGCCGATTGCTTCTAGCATTGCGGATCCCTGATTGGTCTTCCAGTTCCCAGATATAGACTTGCGCCTAAAAATATTTAGTTAGAATATAAAACAATAACTCAAATATTTACTAGGAATGTTTAAATTTGTAGGAAAAATATATAATTGTAAACGCCTGCGTGGAACATATGATTATAATTTAGATGTGCCAATATATGTTTTTAACAGGCGATTTGCTATTAAAATATATCTATATATATCAGCTTCACGCTATATCCCGCACACTACAGGGTTGGCAGAGGGAACCTAGTGTCGAGACACTCCGTTCCCCACTTTCTGCCGAATTCTGGAGGCATTGCGTGTTGAGTGGCAGAACTCAACAATATTTAAAAGATATTTAATGAAACTCTTTAATCGGATTACTCGCGTATATTTAGTATTATACATTATACATTTTTCACAGCGTCTTATTGTAAGCACGGCGGTTGTGGTTTCTATTCCTCAGATGAATTAATTATTTTCATTTTGCTCTGATAAAAAAAAACAAAGTGCAATATGCAATATCACGGAAATTGGGCAGAAAGTGGGAAACAAATCGTCTTCTTTCTGAATACCCTACTATGAACGGAATACAACTTGAAGCTAATAAAAATATAATTATAAGTTTATAGTAAACAAAACTTACATGAACGCCTTGTAGTTAGTACCAATTTTTTGAATATGGATGTCATATTTAGCATCGATGTATGGTTCCACGGTACAATAAGTACCCAGCATGGCAACTACACCAGCTATATCCTGAAAACGAAATTAAAGAAAAAAATATATAGTATAATGTTAATAAAACGCATTTTACTATAAAGGTCTGTTAAAATCTTGTATACTTAATATTATCCTTATGTTTTAAATACAACATTAGATTGATTGAGTTTGATTGATTGAGTTCAGTTTTCATAATGCAGTAAAACATAATTTAAAGGGACTAGGAAAACACAAGAATAAAACAAAAAATACATTTTTTTATCTATAAATTTTGTAACGATACATGCATTTATCTTTTCTTATATATTTACTAGATAACGGGACGCAAATTATTAACTTTACAAAATGTAGTAAAACTTCGAAGAAATTACATATCAATATTTGATTAAGGAATAGAATATGAACAATAAAACCAACATTGATAACAAGAAGTCTTAACATAATAATACATACATAATATTATGTTCTTATACTGTATCTAATCTTAAACGTGACTGCAGAACAAAGCAACTATAGAATATTATCAGTCGATTGTGTACTGCAACTGAAACTGCAATGTGCAGATAATGGATGTAAGCGTACAGTACCTGGAAGTCGGCCAAAGAGTCCACTTTCACCTTGGCCACGCCGCTGTGCGCGTGCCCGATCTTGATCACCACTGGGAACTTCGGCGCCGTTACCTGCTCGACAATCAGATCTCCCTTTACTATTTCCACTTATTGTTAAGACGAAAGGTCATCAGTGGCTTTAATCGCGATATAAATCATTAGTAGACTCACACGGCGACTCTCGGCCGCCTACATCGCGGAATGAAAAAAATATTGTATTGTCCATTGAAATCGAAAAAAGAATATTTTCTTCAATATCATAGAGAATATAAGACGATATAACATTTATATTTTATATATAAGCTGCAAAATGTTTCGTGAAATGTAGTTTTAACATTTAGCGTAATAACACTCTACTTTCTAATAGAAACAGAAATGTTAGATAGACTTAAAGCGAAATATACAAAATGAGTTCGTTCATGTCACAAACAGTACATAATTATTTAATAACATTCTGGTATTGCTCAATATAAAAAGAGAACGATAAATAAACATCTATCTATAGGTATAACGTTATAAATGTAATGTGTTTTTATTTACCATACAACAAACTAGAACATATCACGCCGACGATATGTTTTTTATGTGTGAAGTATCCTTACACACACATTTTAACCTCTTTTCAGCTTTAGCCGGTAAAAGCTAATGTTAAGGGAGGATTGACACTATAGTGCCAGTCACGGTTCGTATTCGATCCGATCTCCGGTTTTTAAAAAAAATCTTATATGAGAATATCATATAATGTCATACAAAAATATGAGATCGGACCCAGGATCCAAGGATTAGAAATATACGGGTATCTTTCCCAATTTCAATTTCCTAATTACAACAAGGTGTCTGTCATACCCTGTTTTATAATATAAAATAAAACAAACCTACAAAATAATACATAATATTAACATGCAATGCCTAAAAAATTCGGCAGAAAGTGGGGAACGGAGTGTCTTACACTAAGTTCCCTCTGCATACCCTGCTGTGTGCGGGATACAATGTGAAGCTGATCTATTTATTTATAAAATAATAATCAATTAAAAATGGTGTACATACGTATGCATTTCACAAGAATTGAGGATTTTTTTAAGAATTAAATAGGCAATATCTTTGTCGTTATAAGACTTATGACTGAACGGTTATAAAGAAGTCATAACAATCGTTTTTAAAGAATTTCGTATGCGTGCATATGTTTGAGGGTTTAGAGATATTGGCACTGTTACAATAAACAATATTTATCATTTTCTAAATCTAGGCTTTTGATGATCAATAATTATGACCTACAGGATTTTAAGTAAAAAAGTATTTTTAAAATTACACATTTATTATTTTTAATAGTATCTGTAATGATAATGTATCAAAATTGAATGATGTAATTTTTTTTAACACATAGATAGTTTTCATTCTTACGGACAAACACAAACAGGGTAAAGGTCTTTAGAGATTGCCAGATGGTAAAAATCACGTTAAATATCCTTTCAAAGTTCCTTTCAAAATTCAGAGCTCATAGAATTTTCAGCTAGAGTGAGGGAATAGATTTGCAGACCTAGAATTACGTGTTACACTCCTGGTGTTAATTCAGGTGGTGGGGTCACCTCCTTCAGTAATAAACCTGACGAGCTCTCTGAAAAAATCTTTGGTCTTATGAAGAGAAAGCGTGAACTGTGCATCCGATCTTCGGCCTCAATGTCTAAGTGAATCCAAAGGGCTTAGGACCGGATGAAGAGGCGAACAATAGAGGAGGGCTATTTCCAGCAGTTGACTTCAAAGGACTGATGGACGGATGAATGGAATAACACATAGGTGCAGTGGAAAACATTGGAAAATTTTTAAAGCTTAAGCCAATGTAATTAATATTTATTTTAAAGATAATAAATAATTTTCAATTAATAATTTTTATTTACAACACATGGACAAAAAATACTTCACATTACATCATAAAACATTAAATTATAAAATGTTTCTCTTAAAGTAGCATACATTTTATTACTGTAGCAGATTTGTCAAATAAAATTATTTATGAAATACTAAATCTTTTATTGAATACTTTAATGTATGCTCGTGAAAATTGCATGCTTTCGACACTTTATTTTATTTTAAAATTTAGACAGACTGGATACAGAAATGCAAATAAGATATTGGTAAAATATACGTCATACTAAATTTAAACACTCATTGTATGTATACTATATTCTATTGCTTGAAGTAAGTCATCAATCCCTTAATATCAATGTATCTACATTGATATAAAGGGATTGATTGATTTTAATAGTTTTATAGACAGGTGATAAATATATGTATGAAAATGGTTTTATAATTGCTATTCTTTTAATATTTTAATTTTATCGCTCCGGCACCAAGGGAAAAAACGCGACACCCCGAAAAATTCGGAGGACGGTGGGAAACGGAGTCTTTTAACACTAAGTTCCCTCTACCTACCCATGTTGTTGGCGGGATACAGCGTGAAGCTGTTTTTTTTTTAAAGACAGATTAATTAAGTTTAAAATTTTTGTCACCATATATGGAATCATAGATGTTATAAATGCTAAATAAATGGGTATTGTTATACTTGCAAAAATGTTATACATCATTTTAAAGTGTTTTAAACGTCTTTCATATTCAATATAGTATAGGTAAAAGGAATCGGTAACATTAAATATTAGCATCTTGAAAAATATTTTACAACGTTGCATTGTCTAGACTTTGAAGCAAAATATTTATGAGTGAATTGTGTTTCTCTTACTATTTGTGTTAAATGTGTGTTGTATATTTAAAGAAAGCGATGTAAACGTATTGCTTCATTTTAAAACATATTATATTAATAGCAACGCAAAAACTGACGTAATGTTTAACACAACCAATACTTATTTACAGACTGTGTAAATAACTCATGACGATATGATTTTGCTAATCGATTGCATGGATGAATTCATCGTAGATGGACCACGTTGTTACAAATAAAACCATGAACAATTTATCAAGATATAGCACGGTTCTTATTGCGTTTCACGCCTTAGGTGCATTACTTATGTAAAGTCTTGCAAATTGATCTTAGCTTCCCTAAATAAATGTACAAAAAGTATCACTTAATAGACTAAATATAGAAAAGTTCTTATTGAATAAAACAAGCATGTCAAATGGGTATTTTTCTTTAATTAATTCGCTAGAGAAAACATGACAAACTGTTTTTCTTTAAAAAATACTGAATGTAAAAAATATATCTATGTGGTAAATTTTAATGTAAGTATTCTTTACCTTATTTACAAAATAAGTACTCGTATGTATGTACACATCTTAATTCTTGTTGGAATCTTTTTGCGTATCTTTATTCTTTATACGTAAGTATGTATATCCTTACATAGTAGTCAAAAAAAACATGATTGCTTATTCACAATTCAGAGCTTAGAAATTACTGTTATTTGTAATTTATCATAGGTACCCACTTTGATTTGTCTCTTGTTTTGTGTAGAGGCTATACTCTTATTTATAGTGTTTCCTATGGGGGCGTATCCGTGGGTGGCTCTGCAATAAGTGTTGACTTTATAACACTAAGCTCACAGCGTGTGACGGCTTGTGATTGTGACGCATCAACGCTTGTCAACTTCGAGAAACAGACATCACTGTGTATATTACTATGTATGGTGCGCCACACGTCTGTACGGACATCAATAGTGATTAAACGTAGTCGCTTCACTATTAATATTTTTTGCATTTTGTACGCACTAGTACGTGTCACGTGCACGTGTCAACAGAATTGAAATGAGCGTGGAGTTCTATATATAAGTTTTGTTTTGTTTTTTTTTCTTATATATGTTTTGCGTACAGCCAGATGAAAACCAAATGAAAGAGATATTACTTAGACATTTATATGATGAAATAAAACAGTTTTTATTATATTTTTATTAAAAGTAAAAATGAATATATGACATCTTGGGTTATTCAAATAATTAATAACCAATTGCCCTGGCGCCACTGTGCACTCTAGCCATAATTTGCACCATAACAAGAATACTTATCTACTGATCGATCTATATGATAACTTTGCGGCGTCTATGGAAGCATTCAATTCAAATATCAATACCGTCGCTGACAATAATTCTTAATGACTATAAGCAGGCGCAGAATAGTATTGCACAAGTCTCGATGGCATATATTGTTCACAAAAGACAAGACAATTGTCATTTATCACTATAATGACTGCCTTTGATGTTATCATTCCGCTATACCTACTGATATAATATAAGAGCGCACAATTATAAATTGACGTCTCTAGTGGTTGAGTGCTATCCAATGATAGAATTAAAATGAGCTGTGTTTGTATATTATGTGTGCTTAATGCTGCTATTGACCTTACTCAAGGTAAGTAGTATGTTCATCGACAAAATTAACACATCCATTTCGTTTACATTTCCAATTCATAAATGACGTGGTAGGTGTTCTTTGCTCACATTAAAGCTATTAGCTCTTGGCGCCATGATAGTTACAGAATCATTTTTACTGCTAATAAGCTGGTACCAAATTGAGTACATCTAGTGTGATATAACAATATGTAATAAATACCATTTTAATAGGTAACTGTTACATATATTTTTTGGAAAAATATTCTGCTTCTTCATATTTACTATTAATAAAACTGAAATAATGTCATTTCTCCAAGTGTACCCAAAACCTACGCGTGCAAAACTCTGTGTGGTGGCGCCCCGATTGCAATAATTTCAAATCGAAAATCATTGATTCATATTCTATGTTTTTTATCGCCATCGCCAATTACTTCAGAGACTTTAGTTAGTACGAAAAAAATCCACGATCTAGCTGGGCCGTAATAAAACCGTTCCTGAAAAAACGCCATAGTAGTGGGATCGAATCATAATTAAAATTCAAAGTAATTTTTATAAATTATTGTTGGTGATCAGAGTTAATTCCAAGATTAAAATTTTAACCGCCATTGCATCATTTCAAAGTAGGAATTTCCAAAAGTTTACTACTAATTTTACACTTAACACAGTTAAATGACTAGATAAGTGACTTATCGTTATATATATTTTGTAAACTACACAAGAGGTTACTATCGATATGTTACCCACTTATCTTTTTTTTATATAAATAATGTATATAATATGCTATGCTAGCTTTGAATTTTTCATGGACGGCAAAAGCCTGGAGCTAAGGAAAGTCCAATTAATAATTATAAATATTACTCTGTATAGTTAAGAAAAAAGTTAATTTTCTATATTTATTCTCTTCACCTTAAAATCTTATACTCTGTGAAAGAGACTAGGTGACTGAAAATAAAAAAAATAGAAACTCTACTAGAGTTACTTGTAACATAGTAGTGGCATGTTTATGTGTTATATAAAATTTACATCCGCCGTAAGTTAACATAGGACTTCTCGAGTTTCAAAAGTAAAAACGACGTTTTGCATTAAGAAAATAACGTATAAAGTGGATATAACGACTCCCATTAAATATAAGCCTACACAATTTAATGTGACATATTTTTTTAGAAAATCAATACATTGTCAAATCAAAACTGATTCAATTAATTTCGATTAAAACATTGAAGATTTTTTTATTCTTAATAAGTGTATAAAGTAGTCAACATTAATGATAGAATTCTTTTTTCTCCATTTCCCTATAATCTTTATTCTTGTGTTAAGTAAATGTTTTCAACAACTAGCTTTTTCTGATAGCCGACATATCATTAGTGCAGATTACATTAAACAATATAATTTTTAAAATTAAATAATTTAACATTTTTTACCACAGTAACAATATAATAATATAAATTATTTTCCAATCCAAAAACATCTGCGCACATTGCAGGTGGTCTGATTTATATGCATAAAAAATTATATTGCCTGCGGCTCCTTTACGTTGAATTAATAATAAAGAAACCATTATTCTAAGAAAAATTGTTTTCTATTATCAATATAACATTTATTGCATAAATATGATGTGTGGGAACGGTGTGATTTAACATTAGGTACCCTCTGCCTACCCTGCTGAGTGCGGGATACAGCGTGAATCTGATTTTTATGATGTGTAAAATTAGTTTTATAATTGTTATTCTTTCAATTTAATTAGAAAAATATAAAACGATAAAACTTTTACTTTACAGTCCGCGAGGTCTAAGCTGAGCTTTGCATTTGCATGAGTTAACATATACAGTGTTGTCGTAACATCATTTGCTTGGCCTAATCTGGTTTTTGCTTTGTTTCTACTTTTTGACAACCGGCCCACGCCTCTTGTGCTGATAGCGGTGTCACATATTTGTTTCCTAATATTTCATTTTGGTATTTGATTTATTAAAAGTAAAAGATCAAGTTGGCACTATCATTGTACAAGAATAACAATGTATGATTGGGCACAAAAAAACCGGTCAAGTGCGATTTGGACTCACCTACTGAAGGTTCCGTACTAACTTCAGAATTTTAGGTAACTGGAAAGTACAACTTATAAAAGTTTAATATCCCACAGTATCCCGCAGAAAAGACAGAAGGAACCTGAAAACTCAGAGTTAAGTTACGGAGACTCCGTTTCCATTAAGACACTTAAATTCGTCAGTTTCTGCCGAATTCTGTAGGCATTGCCTATAGGAACTCAACCCGGTACTTTGAAATGTGAACGTACAATACAAATAAGGGGAAAAATTCAAAAAAATTAAATTCATCGATCGAGCTCGTTCTAAGTCCTGTTTTTCCTTTTAAAGTATAGAACCATGAAAAAGAAAAATATCATGGACACAACGCTGTTTTTGGTAATATAACAGAAAGTTAATTAATCTTTCTGTTAACTCAAGCGACACATCACACGAAAGTAAAAATGACGAGGATGCAATATCTGACGTAGAAGAATTAATAATATATATTTTATTTTCAAAGTAAGACAATATTGATTGCTAATTATAAACTTTATTTTTAAAATAAAATTCTGGCTCAGTTTTTACAATTACTCAAACTAATTCAAGGTTCAGTTTAAGCCTCGCGAACTGTATGTATATCATTCTGTGTATAAAAGTATATTATTATCAAAAACTATATGTCAATACTTATATCATATATACAATGTACCCACACAGTAGGCACCTATGCACCCATCATTGTAGTAAATTTTTAATCTACCTGTACAAGAATGCAATCTTTAAGTGAGACAAACATGCTAAACATGCCTGACGACTTCCGAGAGCGACATGAAATATAAGCCTTGACGGTCTTGGAGCTGACATAGCATCTAAAATGTTATAGTATATTACTGGAAGTATGTTTTTAAAGTGTATGAAGACAATATTGCACCAGTATGACCTAAATTGATAAGAATACGAGGTATTCTCAAACAGTATTATTACTACATGTAGGTATGGCCTATTAAAGGCATAAATTAAGTACTTTAAAAGATCATCTATTTTTTTTCATTATGCGTATGCAACATCGAGTATGTTATACTAAATATAAAACAAAATTTCCCAAAGGTTTTACCCGTTGCGTTAAGAGTTTAAATTCATACGCAATGACGTCAGGTCGGATATCTAAATTAATAACAACGCAAGTACCTTAAAGTTATATTGTACAAATATCCATATATACTATTAAAATATCAATGCAAAACTTTTAATAAATTTATAGATTTAGTCATTTTTTAGTCAGTCGTACAGTCACGTCTCATTACCTTAAATCGTCAAAATATATCAGACACAAAAGAGCCGCTTTAAAAACAAGCAATTTTTCGCAAGTTCGCAATACCATACTGGAATGTTCCACATGAATTATAGTTGCAAATTGGCTTATGCTGATAGCCATCGGCACCGGTGAAGACTGACTCAAAAGCTTGTGCGCCGAAGTGCTGACTCGTTCAGAACCTCTTGTTTACAAAGACGCGTACCGCTGATGTCATGCGCGAAATCTAATTGTGATGATTCATCAGCTTTTACAACGATGCACTGATAAGAGACGTACATAGCATATCCTGCGTGTGCGATATCACGGCGAATCCCGCAGCATACCGAGTCCCACGTGCTACAGAAGTTATTGATGGCAACGGTGGGCGCATAATAACTGGTCCGGCTCTACGGAGCGTTCAGTCACTGATTGCTCGCTACGGGGAGCGCGTGTCGTCGTCGATGCGAAGCCGGTGTTGCGCGAGAGCACACACGATAAACAGTGTAGCACTTTATAAATATATGTTTTGAACCAATCGAACCTT
>JAATLQ010034229.1:21649-36409 GCA_013421005.1 Heliconius erato x Heliconius himera
TCCTGCGTGTGCGATATCACGGCGAATCCCGCAGCATACCGAGTCCCACGTGCTACAGAAGTTATTGATGGCAACGGTGGGCGCATAATAACTGGTCCGGCTCTACGGAGCGTTCAGTCACTGATTGCTCGCTACGGGGAGCGCGTGTCGTCGTCGATGCGAAGCCGGTGTTGCGCGAGAGCACACACGATAAACAGTGTAGCACTTTATAAATATATGTTTTGAACCAATCGAACCTTCCAAAGTGATTAGCACGACGCAGACAGTGTATGCTCCACAGTATTGGATGACAGAACTGGCGAAAACTGAAAGTGAAACTGAAATATCAACGAGTGCAGGTGCAATGTTTACTTGTTATATATATGTATAACATATTCCTATTTACTGTTACTAAAATGTATTTACTAACATATATACTTATTGCACATTAATTTATTTATTATTATTTGTTTTTATATAAATCTTATAAATTTTAAATGTAAAAATTTTTATATCTCTTGATTTTTTATTTGTATTACATTTAGTGCAATTAGAATAGAAAAATAGTAGAGTAGATGTAAAGCAAACGCAATATTTTGTAAACATCGTTAACGTTTAGTTAGCGTCCTCGTACGAGAAGTCCGAGTTAAATGCGTCCAGGTTGAGAATAACATTTGCCAATGCAGTCTAGGTGAGATTTGTTAATAACGTTATGGATATCATCAGTATAAAATATTTTGTTTTTTTTTTTGGTGAAGATTACAATACATTCAGAATCAATATATTGTATAGAGTTAGAATTATTAAGCCATAGTTGTAAGCGCAAAGCAATTAAATATATAAATTCATAATTTTTTTTTCTAATATGAAAGAATAGATTTCATGTAAAAATTAAATTAAAGGTAAGTAAATGCATCGAGAAGCTCACATGCTGGGAGTATATACTATATATTCGCGTATAACATATATCACATTATAAACAACACAAAATAACTTTATTAATATATATTTTGTTTATTAATATATATCATTTGCAATAAACAGTTAGCGTATAAACTTCGATAGTACGTTAAAAGTACAAAGACCAGTGCCAATAAAGGTGAAGGAAGAGAATCGTTAACACACTGTAGAAGCAGGACCCACTCTGCTCTATTGATCAATGAAATGTTTTATTGCATAATGACGTTGTTGACTTGCAGAACCTTCTCGTCACAGAATATATTTGAACTTGAATTAACACATAAACTTGTTTTACACTTTATTTGAAATTTATAAAAGATTTCAAATAAATAATATAAAAGAATCATTCTTGATTTTGCGCTACATTGATGGTTTAAATAAAAGAACATCTTACAAATACGAGCCTTTTAAAATTCCTTAAGCGGCTTTCAACCTATAAGCGAATAGATGTGCGGACAGGCGTAACAAATTATAAATATGGCCCTCCATAGCCCTGTCAGAGCCGGGGCCATCTCTTTGCTCTATTTTTGCCGAACATTTTAAAATAACTTTCAGTTTTTAAAATATATTTAAGTAGACGAGCGGCATGTTGACAAAATAATAATCTTAAATTCGCAAAAGACATCGAATTTTTTACAATTTTTTTTTAACGATATACCTATAAATATATAGGGATACTATAAATTGTTTTTAGGTAGGTACATTTTAAACTATTTTAATTACAAAAAAAATAAACGTTTATCTAAAACTTTAAACATTAAAAAAAACGTTATTAAAAACATGTATTTTTTTAAGTTTATCGTTAAACTATATTTTTATATACATTTTTAAATGCTTACATTTTTAAAGACTCTAGCAGTTCCCTTGTTTAAAACAAGATATATAGAGAATATTATTAATACAATATAATATACACAGTATAGTAAAATTCATATGTAATATACAATTAATATTAACGGTATTCGAAACATTCCTTGGTCCCATAGTACAACGTGACCCCTGATTATTGACCCTGTATACGGAAGAAGTTAATCATGAACTAGACCCGCGCTGCTCTAGTCCTCTTCAATGTATTTATAAGTAACGATGACATCGATTTAATTTTATAACCATATTGAATCGATTTCTCTTTAGATTACGGTTCTTTACACAATTTTCGTTTAACTATAAATGCATATGGTTACTTACTATTCTTATTTCAAAACGTGGGAACTTTTGAATGGAAAAAAAAATTAAAAAACCATACTAATTCTCAATGAATCATATAATCCATTTTTAAAAGATGATTTTTTTTAATGAAATTCTTTTTTAATATTTTTGAAATTTTTAAATTATTCTGTAGATAAAGAAATTTCAAAATTATAACAGTAACATTACTACATGCAACATATTGTAATATGATAAAACTGAATACTCGTCATACCTGCAATTATCTGTATATTATTGGCGATAAACAACAATTTTATTGCTTGTTTAGTAATTTAAAAATTCTTAAAACTCGAAAATTTAATTCTGTGAAACCTTTCATATATTATGGTTGATTTTACATGATATAACGTATATTTATTTTTACATAAACAATTAAACACATAGATATAGTAGTTGTTTTGATATAAAAGTGTAGTTAGTAAACATAAGTACTACTTAAGTACTTTATTTGTTATATTAAATAATTATTAAAGCGTGCTCGAATAAATAAATAATTAATATTGTAGAGGGGCTAAAATCACTATATCGTTAAAATCCTAGCTTAACATTGACCTTGACATTAAAAAATGATTTATTTTATTCTGCATCATTATCTTTGACAGGTATTTAATATGTAATAAAAACAAAATGGTTAAAAAACAATATTTTCTTGTCAATTGTTATCTTCCTGGTAAGGATATCAGTGTCATAATATGAAAATTGTTGTTATGATAGTGAATAGAGTGCATACCACTGCATAAGGTCTATGTGAGTTAGAGTGTATCTACATAATTAACATGTGGCTCTCTTCATTTTGCTGTTGGTAAGGTGTTGCTTCCCCAAGTAACGTAATATTGCTTTTGTAAAGCAAATTTTCGAGCAGATTATATGACGTCCTGTTTGTGTGTACATATTGTTAAAAATACACCAAAAAATAAAAGATATTTAAAAAAATATCTTTAAAGACTTTACATTTTTTAAAATACATTGCAAATTTTCTTTAGAGTCTTCCATTTTTTTTTACTAAATGTAGTTTGACTTTTTTTTTATTTTGATTGCTGAAACAATTTTAAACCTATAGTAAATAATCATACATATATTTTTCTAATTCAATATTCTCAATTTTTAATAATTATTTACAATTTAGATTTTAATAAATTATAGAGTACGTCCTCAGCAATTGTTATTACAAGTGCTCACAATAAACATTATAGATATAGATGAAGTAAGTGGAAAATGTGAGATAGGTTTATTACGCTATAATATTAATTGTTCTAATGAATATCGTCCTCAGAGCAACCTATGTTCTGCAATATCTGCTCGACCCAATCTCGCGTGCTCGAAGGCCAAGTTCATGTGCTAGTTTATCATTAAAATTAAATCTAGTTTTTTACACCGACATAAGTATAGTAATATACTTACTAAAAAATGTAACATTCATAAATAAATAACATATTTTGTTAGATTGAAACAATTGATTACAGCATTCCAGATCTAATACTATATAAATCTGAGCTATTTTATCTGCACGTGTTATATTAATGATGAATATATTAAAATTTTCCGATTTATTAAATACAGTAAAGTATTCGTAGTGTGACAGTATGTAAAGCTTTATATATAAGTAGGTACCTAAAGCGAGTTTTTACATTTTAATTAACTCAAAATTTAACTATTCGATTTTATACACTTTATCACTCGTCGGCATAAGTCCCTTGTACCCACTATAATGGATACAAGCTAATAAAACACATTCACAAGATAATTAAAGCAATATATAAAAATCGATATATTCTTAACTGCGTCGCGATGGAGAAAGCGCGCATAAGTAGCAGAGATAGAGAAAAATATTTTACAAATAGAATGAGAATCCAATAAAACTGTTATCTTAATTCAATGCTGCGGGCGACGTTTATCGAGAGAGCACGCCCATCTACATGAAAAACCCCGTGAATGTGTGCCGGATGTTTAGAATTATTGGAATAGAGATTATTCAATCTTAATTATACGTAACAATGTTACCCAATGTTAAATTAAAATAAAATATTTATTATAAGTAGTTAAGAGACAACCAAATGCAACTAAGAATTGCATTTGGTTGTCTAATGATACGTGGGCTTGCATAACATGTGTTGCCTAAATTAAAAATTAGAGAATGTTAGCTTATGAAATAACTAAGTTAAAGTTGTTGATTGATATAAACATACGAATAGATAGTGCTACCGTGCATTTTTTGCAATTTAAATAACCGTAGACGTAAAGTGAAATCGCTGAAGTTGAAATTGATATAGGTACGTTACAGAAACCGAGTGTTAGCTAATATTACATGTTTGTTTGATACGAGAGAGGAAATATCGCGCTAGGTACTTTGATATCGCACTGGTTTAGACTTAAGCCACAAGTGCGCACGACTCGCATTACTTCACTGAAATGAAAACAATGGGTTCATCGATACAACTTAGGTGACAAAATAACACTTCATATGTTGAAATAGCTAAATAATTTTGCAAATATTTTTTAATAAATTTCGTTCAGAAACAAAATTTAATTAATATTATATGAAAAAATTTACAGAGATTGACAGGTAGTAACAGAATAAAAAAACTAGAGTTTCCTGTACATAATATAAGAAATAATTGTTTATGACATTAGAACCTAAAGTAATCATTGCAACAACGGACAAACTAAGAATTAAAAAGCATTACGCGTGTAGCAATAAATATTCTACGAGTATATAGACATTGCATTAGTTACATTTAGATGTCATTTACATTTACAAAATTTACATTTATTCCTTATAGAGAATTGGGGCGCACGCTATTTAGGCTTCATTGTTCCTTAACAACGTTATTCCAAAATGTTCTTACAAATACATGTCACGATATATAATAGCTATAACACTCAGATTAAGCTAAATTACATTTGCAAAATATAATTAACAAATTTTATTTTTATATTAATTAAATAAAATATTTTTACAAACAACTAAAATTCATTTCTTCGCTCTGGTGTCGAGGGAAAGGGCGACGCTGAGTTCTGCCACTCAATACGCAATGCCTGTAGAACTCGGCGGGAAGTGGGGAACGGTGTGTCTTACTAGGTTCCCTCTGCCTCCCCTGCTGTGTGAGGGACACAACGTGAAGCTGATTTGATTTTGATTTTAGAACTAACTATCGATCAACTCTAGACTCTTAAAGGAATTGTTCTCGAAAATAAGTTACTTTTTAATGAAAAAGTAAGTGATTCCAACGGTATGTAACGCATGATTGCATTGAGCGCAGCCACCGTCTCTGATTACTACTATGAACGCTCCAACAATCACCGAGAATGCCAACATCAAATGTCATTTTAACTAGATTTTTTGCCTTTTCCTATATTTAATATTTAAATGCAAATTCGATAAGATAAAAATGTTATCAATTAGTGCTTGAAAAAACTATAACATAAAATCTAGTTCTTGATTGTAACATACCATATTATTAAGTAGTTATTTTTATTTCAACAATGACGTCACTACTACGATTAAATTAAAGTATTAGAATAAATGTAACATTTTTTTATGTGTTTTGCAATAAAGCAATTAATTATTTGAAGTCTACAATTGTTTGTCATAAAATACTACCAGCAAACGGTATGCGCACATTTCTGAGTGATTTATATTATAATTAATTATAACATATTAAATTTGTCTTATTTTTTTATAAAATAATGATTACTAATAAGAACAGTCTTAATGTCTATACTTTTTATTTTTATTTTTCTCTAAATATATCAAACAAGAGCTAATGTTTTGTATAAAAAATAATAATAAATATAATTAGACTACAAAATAGACGTGAAATAATGAATCTAGTTTGCAACAAATAAACAATGCAAAAGAAATAAATTTAAAATAAGACTTAACAGAATTATACTATTTGAAAAGTAAACAACAAAACATAATAAAATAAAAAAAATAAAATAACCACAGATAAAATAAAATGACATAAACACATTTCTATTTTACACAACAACATAAGCGTAAACGATAAACTGGAGGCGTTACATACGGCGGACCGTACGTAACCTTTGACCGTGTGGAGTTTTACGCTGTGAAATATTCAGGTGTGGGTATCGAATATCACTTACGGCTCGGAATATGAGTGCTCAACTGCTCGTACTGCGAGTACACGTGAACCAGCGACATAGTTGGTGGCGCCGCTTTGTCGGTAACGGTAATACAAGACGCCTAACTTAAGCTCACTGTACTCACTAGAGCATCTTGACAGTGCTATGCAAATAAAAGGACATGCACGTTTGTTATTAAATGGTCTATTTCATTTTTAAACATGATTTTATATAATTTTCTTTTCAATGTGACCTAAAAGCCAAATGCTCTGCTTCATTGTAAAGAGACGGAAATGGAATATATATTGTATATATTTGAGTGCTAGCAAATATACTTGTTTATTATATTTTAAATTACTTATTTTTTTACGTATTGAAGCTAAAAGAAAATGCTTTCCTCGTCTTCTCTCAATTTTATGTTGCTTAAAAAAAAATGAATCCTAATCGAAATAATCATGATAAATAGATAGAATTGAAAATTTCGTTGGTTAGTTAAATTGTTAAGTAAAAGGTATATGAAAAGTAAGTAAAGCAATTGTTAAAAATACATATAAATATTATGTGCACAAGTCATAATTATAATGATAGTCTGTGTAATTTTAATGATATAGTATCTTAGTAATGTACTTTTAATAATGTATCTTTTACATTACTTAACTTAATACAATAAATACCTTAAGGCACTTAGATATAATATGTAGAAATATGTAGACAGCAGAATAAATATATATTTATGATCTATTTAAAATTATCTTATAGCACAGATATAAAAATAAAAGGTTAACAAATTGAAAACCAAGCTGTTGGCATTATGAGAAGCGTTGAATGTTTTGCAATTATTAAAGTATTTCCAAGAGCTGAATCATGATCAAAATTATGAAACTGAGTGCATTTTGAGTATTTCGATGCCAGATCACGCCACTATATCACACGTGATGACTCGTTACTTATGCAAATTGAAATGTATTCTTTTAAAACATTTATATAGTGGGTTTTTGGTCATGCTGCTGTTTAATTCCAATATGACATTCAATTATAGAAAGCGAACGCAAAAGACATTAACTTTTAACTTTTATTTGTTTCTTTCTTGGTATGGTCTGTAAAATTAAATATAATTGTTTGTTAATTACTAATAATTTACTGTGACATTTGTAGCAATTTAACTGAAGAGATTTTCAGGTTGAGTTCCGCAACCCACAATATAATTGGCCTAATAAAGTCAAAGTCAAAGTCAAATAATTTTATTCAAAATAAGAAGTTACATGCTTCATTTTTTGAACGTCAAATAATTTACCACCAGTTCACTAAAATTAGTGCCTCAGACCTGAGAAGAACCGGCGCAAGAAACTCAGCGGGACTTATTTTTTTAAAATCAATTATACAAAATCACATTTCAGCGTTTCTGACAATGATACTTTGAAATTGACTGGAGCGAGCATTTCATTCCCAAGGCGTGTTATCATTTATATAATCATTAATTTGGTAATAACCTTTAACACACAAACGTCTTTTCACAACTCTTTTAAATTGTGATATAGCACATTCTCGGACGTTTTCTGGGATCCTATTGTAAAAGCGTACACATTGTCCCATAAAAGTATTACGGACCCGATGTAATCGGGTTACAGGTGCAATAAGTTTACTAAATATATATATAATAGCGAAGAGCGTGTCTTGCCATCATCTTTTTATTTTATAACACTTTATGTGGGATATGCGTCAAGATATATATGCTTGTCAATTCTACACAAATTAAAAAAAAAACTAAGTTGGTTTAAATAAGAACAGCCTTTATTCTCCAAGATCCGCTTTTATTTTGCAATTACAACGAATCCAGGGCAATTCTCAACAACTCTTGCATTTTAATTCGCGCATTATGTTCGTTTTATAATTTGCATGGACTTTAACCAACGATTCTAGTGACAGGTAGCTTTGCCTTTTTCGGTGCAAATCTTTTCCATTTACAATCTTAGTAATGTCGTATCGATTAAGGCATGAATATAAAATATCTAGTAATTATTAAACAATCTCAATCTATTTTTATAGATATGTATATTTTTCTTAAAATATGGTTTGTTGTTTGTACCATTACATATTAGTATTTATTTAATTGAGTTTTTTCCCCAAATTACATCTAAAATGTTTACATTTCAAGTGTACTCACTTTTATTTATAACTACAGTCATTTCCCGATTAAGTGCGTTATTACATCATAAAGTGACCTGGTTTTGAAAGAAACCCTTGTGCAACACAATAAAAATATATATGTTTTTTATATTCAACAGTAAACTTGGTGCACATAACAATTTTCTAATAATAGCCTGTAGTTTTCATACTATACGTCGGAGTCATTCCGAAATGACTAAACCTTGGTTTTCGTATTAATTTATATAACGAGTATATGTTTTAGAAATATAAATTAACCAGACTAACGAAAATCACGTCAATAGCGCCACTGATGTACCTATTTAGTACAATTACATAACAATAGCAGATGATTAATAATTTCCCAATTTTAAATAATAGTACTCAGATTGGTTTGAACGCGCCTGAACGAACCTAATTGTAGAGGCGATAACGATGATGCGGGATACAGCATGAACCTAATAAATAAAATTCCTACTAATATTTTCAGCTTCATGCTGTATCCCGCACACAGCAGGGTAGACAGAGGAAACCTAGTGTTAAGACACTCCGTTCCCCACTTTCCGGCGAAGAAATGGAATTATAAATTTAAATAAATATTCCATTTCCCCGAGTGGGGATCAAAACCCACAACCAATTGGTTTACAGTCACACTTTGTGCCCCTGAGCCACGACTGGGACTAATATTTTAAATGTGAAAATTTGTGAGCATGGATATTTGTGCCAATTTCAAGCAAAAATTATTCAACGGATTGAAACTAAACATGAATATAGCTTACAAATCAGAATAATAATTAATACGCTACCATTTTTGTATAATTTGGCTTTACTGCAACAACACGTTAAGCGGGCGAAGCCGCGTTTAGATCACTAGTATAAAATTTAATAATAATAACCAGTGAGCTTATGTACCTCTATAGACATGATAAACTAGTGCAAGTTGACAGACTGCCAATAAATAATACGTTTAGGTCGGTCGGTTCTATATAACGAATTAAGCCAAACTGAGCAAATGTCATGAATCACAAGGTAAGTAATTGGAGACAACTTTCTGTTGATTTAAAATGTAGATATTTTATTCGTGTGTCGTGATGTAATCACATTAGAATCATTTCTATCCAGTTAAAGAGCATTACTCTAGGTACTTGTTTTGCGCTACCACGTTCAAGGTTAACATTGCTGTTACTAAGTTATTGGCAGCTGCCTTATATCATTAACGGCACTCGTTGAATAACAAAACGCTACTCTCAGAATATTCCAGTTTTTTTCATAAACAATTGAAAAAAATCACACTTTATGAACGTCATTCTTGTATTGAAATTATATCTAAAATAAACATCCTGCGGAAAATACGAGCCAACTCGCCTCGACCAAGGTTGAGTGAACATAGTTTAGTTTAGCTTTGTTTACCTGTATTTTTTACAGACTGTATTACGTTAGTCATTTTGGTTACTATTATTTAAGCTGCACAAAAGATCGCATTATCGCAATAGAATTGAACTGAAAAACACCAATAGAAAAATATTTATGGGGTTAAACGATGATACTTATTATGTCACTCCTATTAATATTATTTACAATCGTATTAAGAATTAAATCAGCTTCACGCTGTACCTCGCACACAACAAGGTAGTCAGAGTGAACCTAGTGTTAGGACACTCCGTTCCCCACTTTTCGCCGAATTCTGGAGGCATTGCGTGTTGAGTGGCGGTCAACGCTGCGCTTTGCTTCAACACCAAGGCGAAGAAATGAAAATATAAATTTAAATAATAATAATATTTCCATTTCTTCGCTTTGGTGTTGAGGCTAAGTGCGGCGTTGAGTTCTGCCACTCAACACTCAATGCTTCCAGAATTCGGCAGAAAGTGGGGAACAAAGTGTCTTAACACTAGGTTCCCTCTGCCTATCCTGAGGTGTGCGGGATACAGCGTGAAGTTGATTTTAAATATTTCATTTCCTCGATCTCCACAATCGAACCTTAACAATAACCTTTCATATTATTTATATTACATTATTTATATTATATTGTATTAAGAATATTTTAAGTATAAATTGTATTTGCATTTATGACAATCATACTTCTATTGAATCACATTTTTGGTTGAAGAATACAGCATTATGATAAATCAATGGTTTTATAGGGTCAGTATTAATCGTTGTGTCGTCGTAAACCGCTGGGCAGCAGCCAGAACGAGCGTTGTATTGCTACTATCTGGCACATTTTCAGGAAGCACACGGATAGGGCTTCCTAGTTTCTGTTAAGCGTTTATGACACAGTAAATAAAAGAACTAATAATAGATGCCCACTGTTTTAAAGATAAATCTATCTTATTTAATGTTTTATGCATTCGATCATATAAAATAAAATTATATAATTTTGAATATCAAGAAGTTTCCTACACTTTTGATCGTTTAATCTATATTATGTGGAAATTGTTATCAAAGTGCTTATCTTATCATTAGATTGTGTGTAAATTAAAATTTCAATGGAATTTAACAGATAACAGTATTATTGTAGCATTATAAGATAGATAACTTCATTGAAAAAAAATGAATAAAAAAAGTGTTAAACAAATTAGATAAGTGGAAGTAAGAAAATACAATGTTACAATAACGCAGAGTGCCGCTAATCGTCCACTTGAGTAACCTTGACCTTAGCACTGAACCAAAAATCCGGGTAAGTGCTTGATACGGAGCAACGGCCGTTGGCATTCAGCCAAAACTTTCTAAAAACGGGTTAGCTGCAATGCTTCAATTAAACCCTTTGATCAACAATTGGGAGCTAGAGACATATTAATAAGTAGTCGCAATATCGATCAATATCGATTATAGTTTGTTATATCAGCAACATATACAAGATGTTAAGTGAATATAATATTATTTTAAAATTTTTAATTATACACTTACTAAAAAAAAATACTATAAAAAAAAAATATAAAACTAATCGAAAGATTTTAACATAATGCTCAATGATTATAAAAAAAGCTTGAAGTATGTGGGTGCCTCCTTCCGTATATTATATTATAAAATGCTAAAATGAAATACAAAATATACAATATCTATTTGTTGTTGTATTTATACGCTTCGCTTCTGACTATAAATATAGCGTGACATAATTTTTGTTTACATAATGTAGTAATATATAATTTACATAATTTTTAAATAACATAATGCGTTAACAAAATTATATATTTTCATTTTAGTTTAGCAGAAAAATCTATTACATGTGATGTAAATATAACAAATATATTAATTTATAGCCAAGAAATCACTAAAATATTACAATAGCTGCAAGTTTGTACGCTATGTAAATATATAAAAAATATATATATTATACGAGGAGACATATTGCGTTTTTCAGTTTGCCAGTGTTTTAAGAACAAGCATATATTTTTTGATGATGTCATATTACAAATATACATAAACTATACGTATAAGCTCTTAATGAACACAGTATATTTTTTTCCCGACTTATAAGGAAATTATATTTAATTTGAATAATTTGTTCATTTCTTATCACTTAATGTGAAAATGATAAGTCAAAATTAATAAATATGAAGACTCGTACGCACATATGAATGATTACAAGGAAAAGCGGAATTTAGGAAATAATCAACTTTAAAATCATTTTGAATTCGTTTCTCTTCCAATAGAACGATTAAGTTTTATTAAAATAAAAAAACTAAATTTTCCATAAAAAATACATAAGTAAATTCTCCATAAAAGAAAATGAAGTAATGCTAGTTAGTGATCTAATTTTAACTGACTTGAAATGACCTGCTTAATGAATGCAAAGAAAATATCGTGGAAGAAGCCGAGTAAGTCTACAACTATAGTTTCATACGTCATTTTGTGCCTATTGTTAAGTGGTGAGAAATATATCGCGTGCTCTACAATACGTAGATTTTGTTACTTGATGAGAGATATGACCTAAGAGTGGAAGAATGTTTTTATTTTTATTAAAAAAATTAAATCAGTTCCACGCTGTATCCCACACACAGCAGGATATGCAGAGGGGACCTAGTGTTAAGACCTTTCGTCCCCCACGTTTCGCCGAGTTTCGAAGCATTGCGTGTTGAATGGCGTAACACAACGCCGTGCTTTCTGCCGTGGTAATAAATAATAATTCATGCCCACGAGTGGGAACCCACAGCCGTCGCGTTACAGTCACATTCTTGCGCTCCTACGCCACGACGGCTTTATTTTTATTAGTACATATGGAAAAAGGAATAGTAAACGTAATGCGTGTAATAATTAAATTCATTGAGCATCGCATGTCGCGTTGAGTTACTACTCTACTATAATTAGAACACGCGTCAGATTGCTTATATTATATAGGCACCGTCGCTGCATACTTGGCCCATATATTTCAATGAATATGTGTATTTTAATAGTCACATTGTATGATGTTAACGTGTGTCGGTGAATTAAGATTATTTCTATTCTTGCAACGCAATTTCCTCTTACGAATGAAAACGCGACAGGATGTGTATACGCTATAGGTCGTGGGTTCGATTCGCACTAGAGAATATTTTCATTGAATTCCATCAAACAATGCCTTCTGAAAATGGCTTTTCGTAATTTTATTTTGATTATTATAGTTTTAAATACGATTCATGTAGATATTTATGCCATGCTCGATTTAAATTTGACTTGTGTAGATGCCAGATGCAAATTTTAAAACTTGTTAACATAAATTTGAATAGGCACAAAAATGTAAAAGTATAAACTATCCTCACAACATTTTTGTTTTAGGTATTTTTCATTTGTTAGAAGCATTTTTTTATATATTTAATAGAATAATGTTGTTTTTACTCATGTTGAAATTACAAGATTACTTAAAAATTCTATTCTAAATTATATTAATTTAATCTTGCTTAATGCAATTGAGAAGATTTATGTATCTTTCATAATGTTTGTAATCATAATTTTAAGATAGTTTAGCTTAGTTTATGGCACTGATTAGACGGAATGTAGAGCATTGCCACCAACACAACACCTACAAATTAATACGATACAAATACCGGGTATTATACATATAACTGAGTTTAATTTTGTTCCAACCTTCGAGTCATGTGGATAGATTCATATGTTTATATATTTTGCATCTGAAAATAAGTCCTTGTTTGCACCACTTCCCCAATAACAAAATCGTGCCAAAATATATTATTAGCGCGCTCACAGCGTGTTTATGGGTATAATTTATAGTTGCTAGACCTCGATTTTGTTGCATTATAAACAAAAATTTCAACAATAATAATTATAAAATTGTACGAAAAATAAAGTAAACAATTATATTCAAAAAGAAGATTAAATACAAAATTACATAATATTTATGTATATGAACGCAATAAGCATTGAGCCATTTCAGTACAGTCTTCTTATGAATGATGTTAAATGTATTAACATCTAAGCGAATTCTATTGTTCGCTAACCTTGGCTGTAATCGAGTCGCGATAAGCGAAGTACTCAGCGAGCCAGGCTAGTGCAAGGTATGAGACACAACTCCGATAGAGAGTCGACGTGCATAAGATTAACAAGATAAGGATAATTGCTAATATATCATAGGACACGTTTGAAGAAGACGCGGAAATATTTTGTTAGTAACGTAGAAAAATAAAATGTGGAGTGAAGAATTCGTAACTTTTAAAATATACGTAACTATGATTTATTGTAGGTTCACGCCGTATCCCTCACAGCGGGGTAGTCAGAGGGAACCTGATTAGGACACTTCTGTTCTCCACTTTCCGAATTTTCGAGTTTAGTAGCGGAACTAAACACCGCGCTCGATTCCTCTCAATCAATATATTGTTCATAATATATACTCGTATTAATTGCTACAAATTAAATTATATGATCAACATAATAAATAATTAAATATCATAATTATGTGACATGGTGAATAATTAAATATTATTAATATTTATAATAAAAAAATACGATTTTTCCCACAGAGACAGGTACAGAGACATAGTGTCAAAGCACTTTTATTTTCCATTTACGTATCTAAATATCATACCGAAAGAGTTGTTGCCTTAGAAATTGTTGTATAGAAACTGGGGTAATGATCATCCGCTCTAAGAATTCAATGGCGCCATAAATTGAAATACACTATCGAGTCATCAATCGCGAAATAATATACTTTGTTGTGTACGCCGAATGCGCTAGGTGCAGTGGGCAATGAAGTCATCTTTTTAATGAATGGCTATATTTGAATCCTATTGGCTATATAAAACAAAACACGAGAGATGTTTCTATGTAATGTTAGATCAGTCATAAATAAATAAAATAAATAAATCAGTTTCACGCTGTATCCCGCATACAGCAGGGTAGGCAGAGGGAACCTAATGTTAAGACACTCCGTTCCCCACTTTCTGCCGA
>JAATLQ010034229.1:36509-47463 GCA_013421005.1 Heliconius erato x Heliconius himera
CAACACAAGAGATGTTTTTGTGTAATGTTAGATCAGTAATAACTTTGCCATTTTCAACTACGGTTGGCACGAATTCTTGTGACGCGCAGCATCCGACGTGTACCAGTTAGCGAACTGTCACTACATCGCATCAAATGAATAATGATTTATTAATATACACCAATATTATACTACCTCAACCTTTGTATGAACGTAATTATCCATCAACAATTTACTTTTGAAACAAGTTTTTAATTAAATTTGTTTCAAGTATCGTCAAGGATTATTGATATGTCATATTCCATGTTGTATACGCGAAATATAAAGGGCAGTCACGATTAATGAGTATGTAAATAAACGAATATGTATATTTTTTTTTTAAATTTACTATATTTTTCTTTAATTTTCATTTTAAAATGGGAAACGGAATGCCTTAACTCTAGTTTCCCTCTGCCTGCTCTGCTGTGTGCGGAACACTGCGTGAAGCTGATTAAATTTTCGCTTTAAATAATTCAGCTACAACAGCTATACTCTTGAGAGAAAATTTATTTACCGTGCTATTAATATTTTGCTTGAAACATTCCCGCAAGTTTACATTTCATATTAAGTACCTATATTGCGATAGTGCAAGCGACAACGTATGAGTCAAATCCAACAATGAATAGCTCAGAGTAACAAATGAATTCCGAAAACTATAAAACACCGTTCATAGAATTAAATCTTAGATTAATTTGTAGAATGAAGTAGCCGTATAATAATTTGTTATATGAATCATTTGAGCGCTACCATCAAGTCCTATACAAAATACCAGCTGAAACATTAAACAGATTTATGATGCACAGCTTTAATGAAATGAACTCAATTCCGTGATTAACGATAGACACAATGTCCGTACAGGATTTTAAAATTATTATCTAAGCTCTAAACGTTTATGTAATTTTTTTTATACACACACAGCAGTTTAGGCAGTGATAACTTTGTGTTAAGACACTCCGCTTCCCATTTTCTGCCGAATTCCGCTGAATGTAATTTTTATTTTGTAATAACCAATATTATACTAATAAGTACCTATTAGAAGTAGTTATATCTTCTCTGTGTGAATAAGGTTCATCCTGCCATGTTTTTTTTATCTGTGTGGCTGATCTAATTACGCATGTCAATTAAATACAGTACATTAAGCCCGAGCCCTAATCAAAGGCAACAGAGCCTTGACATACGAAACAGATTAACGTGGATTAGCCAGGTGTCAACCGGTCACGCCATTCAGCGTACATTCCACATTAGCATTATATGGAAAAGAAACTGTATACAAATAAATATTCATGTTTTTTATCGTACTAATATAAATAATTCTAAGTTTAAATACCTCTGTGTACGTAATATATTAATTTTATTTCTATTAATCGAGACCCAAATACAAATTTTTAGTGAAACAAGGCTACATATATATGTATTTAAATTATTTTTATTACTATATTAAATAATTAATAATCTGTAAGCATCGGAATCGTGTTTTTTTTTATTAATTAACATTATTTCACATCAATTATTGTTATTCAAATAATTGAGCGCTCTCAATATTTAAATAAGGTGTCTGCAGACGAATTGGGTCGAGGTCGAGTCCATTACGACCTAGAGAAAACGCACTGTTTGAATTAGATTCTCATAATGTGAGCTGCTATGTGTAACGTAAACAAATTTTATTACGAAATTTGCAATCGTACAAATTGCAAAAATAATTTATAAAAGAGCAATAAAATTTATGTTCATTAAAACAGTAAAAGAGTTCTGTGAATCACCTAAGTTATTTCAAGGAGAAAAGAAATTTTCTACGCCACACGTGCAATAGTTATGCAAGATTTAGAACGTTTATTTATATAATATTTCAATATTTTGACTTAGTTTAAAGTTAATTACCTTCTCGGGAGGAATCATTTAGCACGCCGTGCGTACATGTGGGAATCGTTTTAAAGTAAAAACATAGTCAAAAGGCTTAACAGAATTTTAATTTATACTTATTTAAATATTTCATTAAATTAAACATATATGTTTTATTTTTTATTTATAATAAATAATCATTTTCACAAATTTAGATCAAGTGCACATAACTAAGATTAATCAATTTAATTTTATATTCATTTTGAATACATTCTACATTTATAACAAGAAATGGCTCAAAATATATTTTTATGTAGTATTTTCTTTAATATATCGAGATCGATATATCAATTTCAATATAACGAAACCGTTTACCAAAATAAGTTAATAAAAAATATTTTTTTAAACGATATAGCCAGCATATGTTCTAGTTTATTGTATTACAACCTGCCAAACGCTAAAAGGGACCCACTGATGGATCCGCGTTTGCTTCATTAGCGAGTGACTAACGGTATGTGTTGAAATTGCGCCCTACCACCTTCAACAGAAGCGTTGCAAATTTGTGAAACCATGCTAATATATGCCATAGATGACACTTGGGAAAGCGAGAAAACAATTGAGTCATACATAATATACCTAGATATAATATGAGGTTAAATGTATTTCCATAATGAACTTTTTTCAGCTTTGCGCTGTATCCTACATATAGCAGGGTAGGCACAGGGAACCTGAGTGTTAAGACATTCCGTTCCCCACTTTCCGCCGAATTTTTCGATTCATTGCGTGTTGAGTGGCGGAACTCAACGCGCGGCTTTTTCCTTGGTGCAAAGGCGAAGAAATGAAAATATTAATAAATAATAATTCATTTTCCCGAGTGAAGATTCAACCCACAACCGTCGCGTTACATTCACACCTTTGTACCCCTGCGCAACTACGACCTACACTTATATTTTGCCGTTTATTATAAAAATATTTAAAATAAAGTAATGACTGATAATGGAATTTACATTAACTGACAGGTAATAAACAAGGTAGCCATCTCATTTGTAGTCGTCATTAAGTCAGAATGTCCATAAAGGCACCATAAGTATTTTACACAGGCGGTCTTTTTCACAAAAGGTATTAATTACATTTAACGTCGACGTCCCGAGCAGGTGAGGTCGCGTCTCATTCGTAGTGTTCTTTTTTTTCCTGACATAAAATAATATAAATAAACGAGAAGGTCGACTTCTGTTTTTATTTCCAGGCCCACCTGGTTTTACGAGTATGTGTGAACGCATTTCAGATTGTTTCAAGTATTCTTTCATAACCTAAACTTCGTTTTAAAGACTCCACCGGTCGTAAAGTCCAGTTTATGCGAGCATATTTCGAAGTCACTGGTCTTAATTTAGATATTACGTATGCATTTCTCGATTTTAATATGAATTTTATTGTAAATATATAATTCTGTGTTCAGTTTTGTTAGTGTAAACATTTCAATTGAAGTTAATATAAATAAGTACAATAATAACAAAATGATAATATGCATGTAGCCGCGTTTCCAAGTAATAATTTTACTTACCTAATCGCAGCTTCGGTCGTTTAAACTGATTATTATATTATAAAAAAATATGCAAAATATTTACATAAGCTATAGGCTATGTGTTATTGTAATATATTATGTAGCTATATTACTGTAAAGTTTTATCTAAATCCGTTCATTAGTTTTTGAAAGTGAAACAAACAGTCATCTTACAAATTTCACATTTATATGGCATTTTTTTTAAATAATTCCTTATTAAAATATCAAATTCAAATTCCAATTAATTATTTTTGCAAGCCTACAGCATGTTTTTCTATAATAACATAGTAATATTCTTTATAAATAATGTTTAAATGCTATTACATAGATATATGTGATGTTATCGGTTGTGCTCAAAGTAGCGCTGCGACTACGTCTAATTCAATTTGTTGCCGACCAATGATAATTTGTTGAAGTCGCCCGTTCACACTTACTTTTTATTGCCAACATCCTTGCTCCTTATTAATACGATATTTATTTCAAATTAATGAATTGATTTATTATTACGTTTTATAGAGCCCAGTCGTGGTGGAGGGGCAGTGTGTAATTGTAAATGCGACAGGTTGTGAGTTCTATTCCTACTCGAGGAAATGACATATTTCATATTTTCATTTCTTTGCTCTAGTGTTGAGGCAAAGCGCAGGGTTGAGTTCCACTATTCAAAACACAATGCCTCCTGAATTTGGCGTAAAGTTGAGAGCGGAGTGTCTTAGCACTAGATTCCCTCTGCCTACCCTGTTATATGCGGGATAGAGCGCGAATCTAAAAAATATTAAATATTATTGAGTAACAAAATTAAAATGCTATCGATGACTGTTTTGTAGATTAGTTAGATCACTGCACTTGACAAGGACACACCAACATGTCTTATAAAGTAATTTCAGATATTCTGGTTTCTTTGCAATGAGACTACATTTATGTATCTATAATTTCTATAAAGAAATTAATTAAGTAAGATATAAGAATTTGCATATGCGTACATTGTATATAGATAATTACCGTTTGATATATTAGTATTAATAATCTCTATATATAATAAGACAGTAAAAATATTTTGTCTGTACATTTAGTAATTTTGACGAAATGGATAGAGGGACACTTAAAAATAATAATAGAAAGCAAAAATATTTTTTTTGAATTTCTTGTCTGTCTGTCTGTCTGTCTGTCGACATATTTTTGTCCGCATTTTTCTCTGAAAGTACTGAACCGATTTACTTGAAAATTTCACCAATTGCTTTGTTTTAACTCAACTTAACTACTAAAGTTTAGTTCATCAAAATCGGTTCATTTAAAAAAAAAGTTATTGTCTTTTGAAAGAAGTCGTAATTAATTCCACACAGAGATGAGAGAGATTCAACGATCTTGAAAGAAATATCAAGTAAATACAAAGATTTTTTGGTTGGTTCGTTCATATAATATATGTAACTAATTTAAAAACTGTACAGGAGTTAATATGCAATTATTACAGTTATTTTACAAAGAATATTACGAATCCTTCAAATCAATAATTTAACATTTAAGGCTTTTTCTGAATGATTCAATTAAATTATTCACTGACATCAGCACATTTAACAGAGTATATTATATAGGTAAAAAGAACATAAAGTTGCAAAAATATATTCGTGTAATAAATAATTAGGTTTATGTATATTTTATAAATATCAAATATCAACAATGGTCGTATTTTTTTATTTAAAACAATCAAAAATTCTTTGACGATAATGTCGTAAAAAAATCATAATAGAAGTCATTATAGTTGTCAATCAATTCTGCTTATTAAATCAATAATCATGTATTTTAAGCGGGCGAAGCCGTGGGCGAGCCGCTAGTTAATCAATAAACTTAAAAATACTCCTGGTTTTAACGAAATCGCATTTCTTTTTAAAATACACGAGTTATATTCTTCAAAAGGTTAAAAGCAATTTAACTACGTTATGTAAATTTTTATATTTATTTATACGAAAATAAAAATGCACTTTTATCGAAAATTTCTTTAACTTATGTGACTTTATTAGTTACAAAATTTCGTAAGCCTTCCTTATCAATGCATTAAAATCCGAAAGCATTCGGACAACCTTCTGGTTATCCACGTGTTTTATTAAAGCGTCAGTCTGCTCCGAGAGACATAAATCCTTTCACGAATATAATTGAGCTACATTTATGTGACGAATTGTCAACTATCGTCTAGTTCACAATTCTTATCGGACTTTAAAAGGAATATTTTCGATTCTAGACTGAGATCCCAGGGCCCCCAGACCTACGTCATTTTAGAAAAGCTCAAATTTCGAGGATTAGTAGTCTAATACATAGTTAACACGTTATGTGTACTTACTCACTTAATTGTTAGTCTAATTTGAATTTAGTCAGTACTCATACCGTCTTAGCTACATATTAGACAAATTCCCAAAATTTCAGCTTTGCTAAAATTACTTACGTATGCGGGCACTGGGATCTTGGGCTATTCGTTGATGAATGCGGATACGTTCTGCGCAGATGCATTCGGTTGATAGTTTATTTGTCAAGGAATATTCACATCTAAGCATACATTCAATAGTAGTTTATTGACATGACAGCACGTTGGCTTGTTAAATGTTTGATTTATGGGCAAAAAGCAAACCACAAACTGATGTTATGTTTGCGACATTTACGACTGAATATTTTTACAGGAAATCGTTTGACACAACTTTGTAAATGTTTATAATTGTATTTTAATGCATTTTAAATTATTCAATCCTGCCATCTTATAGCAAGATTTGCATAAAACAGCAGCAGGAGAGGCATACAGTTTAATAAGCTTAGCCTTGTTTAATGGTTAATCCATTAAGCAAGATACAGCTAGAATTAAAAAAAAATGTATAATTTAGTGATTTGTATACATATAAAACATTTTTTTCAAACAATTGCTTCACTAAACCACAATCATCGATAGTTAAAAATGATGCGACATATTGGGAACTAGTATTGGCGTTGGCTACTTCACACCTAATTAACACTATTGTAATTTTTTTGCAACTTGGAGAGCACATCGCCAGACACATCGATCAACATTGATAGGAGTCCGATAAATCAGCATCAGTTCGCTGAACAAGTGGACAACCTTGATTATTTAAGTTTAACGATGACTCAGGCATACAAGCATACTCCTTTAACGCGTTCTGCCTAAAGGTATAAAGCATAAATTTCATAATTGCAGACACGTAGACAATACGAGAACAAGTGAGAGCGGGACCCCATGAATAAAAGATTTAAAACCGAAGGATACTTCCAGCGGATAGAGGGTACTCGGACGAGATAGGGCACGATTTTATTTTTATTTCGTACAAGTATTTCAGGATAAGCTGGGATTCCCAGACGAATGAAATAAGTATATAACGCGCTATTGTTTAAATCCACATTTTTGTAATAGCTGTTTCTACCTACAAGGTTAGTATATCATACAGCACTATATAAATACAAACTAATAAATAATACTTATATATATATTCCATACATTTAATGCTAAGTACAGGAAAGTTACTGAACTATACAAATAATAATCTCTTTACTTTCAACAAGCTCTTTAACCAATAAATGTATATTTTAAATTTTCTAGAACATAATAGTTTTCTAGGCTTTAATATTATATAGTCATAAATATAAATATTTATATAGTACAACAACACAATTTTTGCTTCGCTTACAAATTTTTCTAACTATACTTAATTATATTTAAGTTATTCAATGATTTAATAAATATCAATCACTAAATGCAAATATTAAGTCATTATTTTCACGTTCTGAAATCTAAACACGCATTCTTAATCTATTTCCATATTGATTAAACATGTAACTGGCGTGGGAATCGTTGTATTCCGTAGTAAATTATACGAATACCGCAATATACTAAAAATATAAGCAGTGAATCACGATCCATTCATATGACGCGGCGTTATGGCTGCAGCGATAAAGGAAATTTCTACGAATTTATTGAATGTTTTGCGGTGTAATATTTATAAATATATTATATTGAAGAATGACAAATATGTGGCGCCGTATTAGGATATACCTGAGGATGTTACCCGTAAGTCTTTTTTTTTATGGAAAAGACAAGGCAAACGAGCGTACGGGTCACCTGATGGTGAGAGATAGCCGCCCACGACCCCGTGCAACACTAAATGAGCTACTGGTTCCTTGCCGGCCTTTAAGCTGGAGATAGACGCGCTTTTTGAAGGTCGAATCGACGTGGAAACACCAGGCCATTTTTGTTATTTGGCGCGTGGAAGCAAGTCAGAATTTATGTTATATTTTTTGAGTTATGGAAAAAAAACGATCATTCTTAATATTCATATCTCGTGGTACAGTTAGAACGGAGCTTAATAAGCAATTAATACTTAATAGATATAATATGTAGATTGAAACACAATTAATTATTTAGTGTAGGAGTATAATCATATACTATCGCAAATGAATATGATAACCGCACATATTATCAATTGTTATTACAATTTTTTATAGTTTTATAATTATCGTCTTAATTATATAAATAATAAGTATAAATATTAAACTTTAGTAAATATATCTATCTATACTAAAATTATAAAGCTGAAGAGTTCGTTCAGTTGAACGTGGTAATCTCAAACAATACTGGTTAGAATTGAAAATTTCTCAACCTTCCTTAAAAAAAGTCTATATTGTTTCGAATTTTTGATTTCGAATGCTTTCGATGTATCCCACTGTACCTGTAGTCAGAGTTACCATAGGCACTGTCATGAGTCTGTGTGAGTTACTTTCATTAAACCAAGTCAGCGAGGTCGCAGGTTAAAGCTAGTCTCTTATAAAAATAGTTATGCTGTTAAATAAAGACTAAATTATCGTGGTTATATTAATATACTGATATTACAATTTAATTTAACTTTGACCAATTTTAACTGATAATAGTAACCTGGGACGATTTTTGCAGTTGAATTTAAAATTATTTAATAGGAAAATTTATTCAAAAATATATATTTTTTATAGGCGACAGCAACTTTATAGGAGAAATCATACCACGTATATATAAAGTAGGTATCATAATCGGAATATCTCCAATGTCATGGGAGAATATGCACGCGAAAGTTAACGCCCGGTGCACTGTGCAGGCGCCACAGCTAATCCAACCGCTTTCGCCGTCGAATTTACATCGTAAGGCTAACTTTATATTTGTATTGCCATTTTTGTACAGAGAAATAACTATATAAATATAGAGAGATGATACACTATACGCATGTGTCTGAAGTGCCTCGTTTCTTACCATTCTAAGCAACAAGAGTTAAATCATATTGACTCATACATATTGTCCATACCTAAATATAGTTATGTGTAACTGACTATTTTTAATGCCTTTTTTCTGATTTTACCGAGTTAAGTTAAATTAAGCTGTTAATATTAATACAGATATCGACAATTTCTACAAATATATTATTTATCATCGTTTTTATTTTTACGCATCAGGCATTCAGAATTTAGAACTAAAGTACCATTTCTTGTACTGTTCTATATAACAAGCTCCGCTTTGCCTTGCTAGGCTAAATCCTGACATTTAATTTTTGATCGATGTAAACACATTATCATTACTAAATGATTAATAATGATATTTAATTGTTAACTCAATTGCCTCAAACATTTTTTTCTTCACATTACTATAGTTTTATCAATATATAATAATCCAATATCATCTACATATCTACATATACCACTCAGGTATATCAGGTATATATGTAATATTGTACATTTATATATAAGATAAATGATTATTGCTTTATCTTTTAAGGAAAGTGTACACAAGTGGGCGGTCGTGTTCCCTTGCTTAGTCTGCTGTAACACTATGGGGTCAACAGTTCACTGCCTCTTAAAGAATAGAGGGGCCGCCATGATTCATGAAATTGTTTTTTAACTAACAGGTTGTTTATATGATCGCGTTTCCCGGTAATTGGTTAGAGAACGCGCTGTGGTCAAATTGAGGTAAAAATAACCGAAATATATTGAAGGAAATACATCTCGATACACATTCCAGTAATAACACTGCAATGTGTAGACGTTCAGTTTAAACAACTATTTTGTTAAGTTGTAAATTTTTCAATTTTGAAACTTATAATATTTTTTAATTTTCGTAATATATTACAAAACAACGGTTGAGGATTTGTAGATATTTCGTTTACCTAATAACATATGGAATACAAAAAAGTTTGTAAAGCTATTACGTACGAAGAATTTTGAAGACCCAAACAACGTAAGTACCTACGTGAGTTGGCCGATCCCCAAGCACACTCATAATATTTCTCATGCTTTGACTAAACATTACACAAACGGACAAATTTATGTACTTTTGTAAACTTTCATGGCTCCAACATTCTCAGACACACTAAGATATTTTACCCAAACATAACTAGAAGTAACAAATGTGATTGCAATATTTGTTTTTCTTTTCTCAATAGCGTGTGCTATATACATTTAATAATATACGAAAACTTCGATGTATTTTTATGTATTCTTTCTTACCTATCAAGAAATTTATTATAATTAATTTCAAATACAAAAATTGGATATTTTAATATGTCGGAAATAATCAATAATTATTTACTCTATTATTTTGAATAAATGAAACTAAATATATTTCTTTTTATTTGGAAAAAAAATATTTCATATCTACGCAATTTTTATACGCATATTTACAAAGTTCATATTTATATTTCCATTTCTTCGCTCTGGTGTCGAGGACAAGCGCGGCGTCGAGCTCTGCCACTTAACACGCAATGCCTCCAGAACTCGGTAGAAAGAGGGGAATGGAGTATCTTGCTGTGTGCGGGATACAGCGTGAAGTTGATTTATTTATTTGATTTTTTTATTTACGAAACTAAAATATAATACCCAAAAGCCACGGAGACTTTATAGTAAAATTGCTTTTACTTTCTCTATTTAACTTTAGTTATCTTATGGATGTAACACTTAATTTGTAACTTCAAGAAGAATACAATAATGTACTGAAATGCGTATTGAAAATAAATAATACAAGAGTAAGCCGTCGGCGCCACACCTGTCAGCGATGAGTATGAAAATACTCGTTTCTTTTTATTCTCTTAGTGCTTCGCAAAAAGCATATATCATCTATGCTATATAATTATAAATATATAATATTTTTTATAACTTCTTATTGGTCTCAAATATTTTTAACACAGGATTTTTTTACAAAGAAATCCATTAAGCTTTTCACAATAAAGTTATTGTTAACAATACATACTTCCGGCACGAATATTCCTTTTGCGTTATTAATAAGTTTTCGTTTTTTTTAAACATTTTTAAAGTGTTATTCCACACTTAGGAAAGAAAAATACTTATTTAGAAAACGTATAAAAATTTGAACGCAGCGGGACTCGAACCCGCGCCTCCTGGAAACCGACCAGGCGCTCTGACCACTAAGCCATGCGTTCTCGCCAAGCTACGTCGAAATTTTTATACGCTTGTTACAACTTATTTATGTTGTTAGCATCTCTGTAGGGAGATTTTTACAAATTTCCGCTA
>JAATLQ010034229.1:47563-112618 GCA_013421005.1 Heliconius erato x Heliconius himera
ATAAGAATTATCGTTTGGCAAGAGAGAAACTATTTTTTAAATATTTTTAAAGTGTTATTCCACACTTAGGAAAGAAAAATACTTATTTAGAAAACGTATAAAAAATTTTATATATACAAATATAGATAGCTAATTTTAGAAATTATATAATAAGCTATTAATATTTTTAGATACCATAACGAGTATTGCAAAAACTAAATAAACTTGAAATTAAAGTAGGTCCTAATTAATAAAATGTTCACTGACAGTTGACACTGTCATCAACATACACGGTGTGGTTGGCTTATCCGATTAATAGATTCAAATAAACTCTCAACAGATTGATTGATTTGTTCAACGTAATGATTGATGTGACACAAATCAAACAGAGATTTATGCCACACGTCGCGAACTCCGACAGTTGTGATGCCTCCAAAGATTGTTGGCGTTGGTAAATTTATTTAATCGGTTTGCAAATTTATTTCCTATATAAAATCGTATATTTTAAAATATATTAAAACAAAAAATAAAAAATCAGCTTTACGCTGTATCCCGCACACCGCAGGGTAGGCAGAGGGAATCTAGTTTTAAGACATTCCGGTCTCCACTTTCTGCCGAATTCTGAAGGCATTACGTGTTGAGTGGCGGAACCCAACGACGGAAAAAAAATCTATAATTTAAAATATTTATATAAGACATAGTATAAAGATACATATGTGTTTTTATTACATGATAATATTAATATGGAATTGTTTCACTATTATTGTTTATTATAAAGGTGTTTTCTCATAAATTTTATTTACATTTATTAAAGTTAACTAGGTCATTAAATAAAAATAACACTTATTCATGCTAGCTATGCGGTTAATTAAATAAATATTATTTATCAGTTCCATTCACATAGCTTATTAAGCATAAATATTGTTCAATGGGCTCTTCTGTAACCGCAATTCGGAAAATCGTTTACCTTGAACTAACCACAGAATATGCGTGTTATCCTCCTTCGTTTTATTAATAGTAATTAACATGCCTTTAAGATTACTTTGTTAAATGCGTGTCGTTATTAGTATATGTGGATGGTTTTTTCAATGATTATAATTAACAGTATATTATTTGATTAACAACTAATTAATAATTACGTAAATAGCGGCTAGAGACCAGATTCATTCAAAAATTATATATTCATTATATGTGTAATATTTATATATAACATATAATTAGCCTTGTTTAAATAGTTACAAAAAAGTAAGTCATAAATAAGTACTGTGAAACATATATTAAGAAACCTTATTTACTTGAAACCATCCCTTATAGCGTTCATATAAATACATACACTTAATTAGTAATTTCAAAAAATATTCTTAAAGTAATCATATTTTTAAATAAAGATGTATATCATAAGCCATAACAACATATAAAATTTAATGAAATAAAAAAAAATATATAACTTTTTAAAACCACTTATATAATTAGTATAATTAAAACGCACTAATTATGAACAGAGAATATTTCAACGTAAACTGTCAGCGTCTTGTCAGCGTAATTTCTTGATAAAACCGTCTCAGTACTCTCTGGTTGCTTTTAAATATTAAACGTGACATTAAAATCATGACAACGACACTTAAGCTTAACCTTAATAAATATTCATTGGAAAGTAATAATTATATTTTGTTAACACAGATTATAAATACCTGACGTAATGCATATAACAGATATTTGTGTTTTATAAATTAAATAATTAATATAATACTATATACATTAAAATCGAGTATGGACTAACAGCTTTCGTTAATCAGCTTCACGTTGATTTTTTATTTAACTTTTTAAGCTATCTCACACAGTAGTAGGTAGGCACAGGTAATTTAGTGTTAAAACACTCAGTTCCTCACTTTCCGCCGAATTCTGGAGGCTCATTGCGTACTAAGTGGCGGAACTCAACGCCGCACTTTACTTCGAAACCACAGAGAAGAAATGAAAATATAAATAAATAATAAATTTAAATAAATATCTACATATCATAAACTCATAAAGTTATTTATATAATTTAAGCTTTCGAACCACAAAACCTTTTTCAAAACGGACTTAACGTGTTACTTTAACGTGTTTTAAATCCCTTTGTGGCTGTGCGTGATGTATTGTATCTTTAAGTATACGAAAAGAAAGTTAATAGCTTGCTTATTGTTCTCTAATAATGTAATTGTATATGAAAATAACACGGCTGTTAGAAATTCTACGGGAGAAAGTCTATATTTTTTTTTTCTTGGAATAGTAATATTAGTTGGGTTAAATAAATAAAAAATACTAAATATTATAATAAGAAAACGCACAAGTCATTCGAATTCTTCGGCTAAAATTTGTATACAGATAATAATATTTTGATATCAACACAAAAACGTGCGATAATATAAGCAAATCGGATTAGGCCAACCCTCACGAAAATATGGCGTTTATTTATTCACTGGCTCTTTTAAGAATTCCTTTGTCGTGTAGCGTTTTTTTATTCGAAAGAATTTTAAAAATATTTAACTGGCTTTAAATTGAAGTTAAAGTAATTTAGACTTTAATGTACTTACTCCGTGAACTAAACGATCTATTTTTGATCATGTTTTATATGCATCATATTTTTTTAAGCATATTAACTCTTAAGTATTCAAATGTTTGCTAATCGAATAAAATTCAAGTACATAACCAGTTAACATATATATGATATAAAACAACAATATATTATTTTTAACATTTTTAAAGTGTTAATCCACACTTAGGAAAGAAAAATACTTATTTAGAAAACGCATAAAAATTTGAAGCCTGTGGGACTCGAACTCGCGACTCCTGGAGTCCGTCGGTCTGGTCGGTCGGTACGTTCAAATTTTAATATGTTTTCTAAATAAGTAACAATATTATTTTACAAAAAAAAATAACCACGAATAACAATATCAAAGGGTCCAAATTGACCACAACAACGATATACTGTAAAGTGAAAAAAAAAAACATATAAAGAACAAAAACGCTATAACAAAAAAAAACAATCAACAAAATTAGTTTCCAAATTGGTTTCAATATAAGTCCAAATGATAATAACATCGGTTATTTCGTTTTGAAGCACACGAGCAGGTTAAGAGTCGTGCCCAGCTGCAAGCTGCGTTGTAATTAGAAGCATTCAAAACCAGTTGCGCCATCCGCTAAAAAAGCATCCAGACGACCAGACATCATCTCCATTGACAAATTATTTTTGGCAATGAATGCGTCGTTACCTTATTGTGCCGATGCACTCGATATATTAGGAACTTCACGATTATATTCGTGCATAATGGACAATCGACGATTTATTTTCTGATTTGGATCGTTGGTTTCCCATTTTATGATGACGTTGTCTTCTCGATCATGATTTTAACCTGAACATATTATTATTATAATACGAATAACGGATTATAGGACTTTTTGTTTTTTTTTTGTATATCGTCGGTTTGGAGTGTAATCCTTCTAAATTCATTTTTTTAATGTCTACCTACATTTATATAACATTTGAAAATGTAATATTATATATTATATACATATATATATTTCAAATAGTAGAGATACATATGAATTTTCGAAAGTATGAAAATACAGATTTATTCACTGTTTTTTAAAGTTGTTAAATGTCTCTCTTGATATATGGTTAATAGGTTCATAGCAGGTTTACACTCTAAGCTGACGATATTATGTTTTCATTATAAAAGATAAATTGACTTATAAATATTATTAAAGTATTCAAATAATTTCATAAATTATAAGTAATGTACTTCAAAAATAGTATCATAAGCTCTTTGTTATCGAATTGCGGTTTAGAAAGCTTACGCTGACCAACCACAGGTAAACAAGTGTGTCTTACGCACTGCACTGTTTTGCATCAACAAATTATTACTTGGGTTTCTCCGTTTGCATATGCTACGCCTAAAAGCTATAAGAAATTTTATTGCAAGCTTGTAAGTTCACGGTCAAACTTTATTACACAGAAGAAGATTTTGTTTTAATAAAGAAATAAACTTCCAATTTACTTAGATTGAAAAATGTACGCTATAAATTTAAGTTCACACTGCGTTTCTCATCAAAATGTATTACTTAAGATCCTACTTCAGCCCCTCAATTTTATTTAATATATAATATTTAAAACAGTAAAATTCAATTCGAAACCAATTAAAAATTTTAATTCTTTTAGAAAATGTATCTTATTGCAATTTTATGTTCATGTCTACCATATATGTACAAAAATATAAATAAAGTTAATAGTAAGTAACGTTGTAACGTGTTTTGACATATCGTGGCGTTAAATTTAGCCACCCAAAAGTAAGTGGACCCTACGCGGGAAACGGATTGTCATATCTCTAGACTCCCTCTGCCTACCCCGTTGTATGCGGGGTACAGCGTGAAGCTAAAAAAAATATTCAAATAATTTATTCGTATCAAATATAAATAAAGAACATTATCGCTGACACGACGTTTTTTCTTTATGCAGAAATATAGAAACATGCTGACCAGGTTGCTGACGCTGGCGCTAGTGGCGGCGAGCTGGCACGCCAGCGACGCCTGCACTTGTTCGCTTGACCATCCACAAACACATTTTTGCAACAGTGATTTTGGTATGTTTAAAAATGTATAATTAAAAAAGAAATCTGTTTCACTTTGTATGCCGCCCACAACAAGGTAGGCAGAGGGAACCTAGTGTTAAGACACTCCGTTCCCCACTTTTCACCGCAATCTGGAGGCATTGGGTATTGAGTGGCGGAACTCAATGCCGTGTTTTCCTCGACACCAGAGAAATATAAATAAATATTTCCTTTCCTCGAGTGGACATCGAATCCACAGTCAGTCGCGCTTACAGTCAAGCTCGGTCAGCCCCTGACACCACGACTGGTCTCAGATTAAAAAATAAATATAAAAATTTATTATTTTTTAATCTAGAGTAGATCTTGACCATTTTTTAAATCATTGAAACTGTTTGGTTCTCATGAGTGTTACGTGTATTTAAACGGTTACCTTATTTAGGTCAAAAAGTAAACAGAATATTAAAAGCAAGCATCGGATTATTTTTAATATCTAATAATAACTATAGAAAATTAAATTAAGATCATGATTTAGATACGATGTATGTGCCCCAAAGAGCCCTGATTGATATAAATCTTCTATCTTAATTTAATCTAAATTGATATTACATTTAATTTTATGTTATAAGCAAAACTTCTCATAATATATATTTTATTTACAGTTATCGTAGGACGAGTTCAGAAATTATTCAGAGGTAGTGATTTCCTTGACGCCTATAAGGTTAAAATCAGAAACACGTTTAAAGTAAGTATTAATTATATTTCAAAAATATTATAGTCCAAGATAATTATCTAGTTGATTAGTACTATATAAATTATTTATATCAATGCAATATAAGATTTTTTTTCTTTAACAGGTAACCCCGAAGGCAGCATTAGCATTAAAATCGGGGCGGATCTTAACGCCCTCAGAAAATTCCTTGTGCGGCGTCAAGCTTCAGCCTAGAGAGACATATGTAATAACAGGTAATATATTGCAAACTCTTGATGTATATTCGAGCTTTCATATTATAAGATCAAACAATTTGTATTGTAAAATACCATTTTATGGTAATTCAAGCATAACAATTTATCTTTTAAATTGTTATATTAATATAAATATGGATAAGACCAATTCTATTTTATTTCAGGTCGTGTGGTTCACCTGCAAGCCCATATACATATTTGTGGATACGTAAATAAGTGGCGTGAAGTCACACCGCGACAACGAAAAGGATTCCGGCTGCTCTACAAACAAGGATGCACATGCAAGGTGGGTAGCTCCGGTTTTGCTTTCAAATATTATCAAAAAGAAATTAAAGGAATTAATATATTGAACTATCGGAGATTCAGTTAAATAGTTTTTGTAACTGAATCAAATATATATCTTCTTTAATTTTAACTAAATCTTAATACATGTATCCATCTACATTTGAAATAAAGTACATGGTAATAAACCTCTCATAATCTATTATAATATCCTAATTTTTTCAAGAAACAATCAATACATGTTAATCGTTTGTTATTTAGCATCAAATTACTGGTGTCCAATTTCAAAATATGCATAACCCGACTTCATTTAAAAAATAAAACGCTTGAAATTGTCGCAACATTTTTTCCGTACGAGAATATAAATAAGGAGTGTGGCAGTCACATAAAGGGAGCGGAAAGATGATCCTCAAGCTAAACGAAGCTTATTAGATTCGCTCAACAGTTAATGTCGCAAACCCGTTTAAATGTGTTGTTACTTTTAGGTAAAAGAGTCACGCGTTTTTCTTTCTTTAAAAAACTTTAAATAAAAGAAGGCCTTGTTCAGTCATACGGTTTGCTCATTTTACGTGCTTATATTATTTAATTTTTTACAAAAGCTGATGATGCATCATTTGGAACAGTCAGCGTGTAGGCTGTAGCCATATTATAATAATACGAAAACAGAGAAAAAAATATATAAATCACTCGAAGTAGCATATACAGATACTTTTTTTAACTTTCAAACACATTAAAGAGGAAAGTTCTCTTCTTTTCCAATCATATATTTTTTTTTATTAAAAAAAAATACTTTGTTAATTATATTAGTCATAAAATATTCAATTATTAATTATCATATTGAGGTCGTCGTAACTCAGTGGCACATCCGTCATGTGACTGTGGACGCTATGATTCTGAATTCGATTACCGTTTGGGGGAATAAAAAATTTAAAAGCTATTAATTAATTACTTATTAATAATGATATATGAATTTTATTATTCAGGTGCACGTAAACAGACGCAGCACGAAATCGCCGAACACGTGTGTAACGGGCTACGACGAGTGCTTCGAACGACACGGCATCTGCCTCCACGACCGCGAGCGACGTTGCCGTTGGACTAGGTAATTATATTACACTATAACTCCTGATAACAATCTTTTAAATGATACCAAAGCAGTAAAATATAATTTAAAAGAATATATTACACAAGTTAATTATTAATTAAAGTTAGATTAGATATCTAATAAATATTTATTTTAATTTCTGTACTGTTGCTTTAAAATATTGACCTTCAAACTGGTAATAACATACATAATATATCTAAAAAGTAATACGAAAAGTAAATATAACGCACATTCTCTTCGTTAGAGCGCACATTCGCAAATCTCATTACAGTTCAGAATTAATATTGTTACCAAAGCTATATATAGACTCGCTTTGATGTTCAGCTCGTTGCTTTGTTATTTATCAGTGATTATATGATGTCGGTTTACGTTGCAGGGCCCCCGCCCTCACAAGATGTCTGCAGAAACAGCACTTCAACAGCACCATGACTTGATTCATCAAACGACGCGCAACACTTTAACTATTCGTAACAAAATTGTATATTTCGATTCGATTTCATTGAAATTCTGGTTACCTTTTAATTGTTACTAATAATAATTATGTTAAAACAATGAGTTACTAAGCCAACATTTTCATCTTAGCGTGTTTTAAATGTGATTAAATAATGCAGATTTTGAATGTGGACAGTTATTAACAACAAAATATTGATTTAGAAAACGTATAAAATTTTAACGTAGCGGGACTCGAACCCGCGCCTTCTGGAAACCGACTGAACGTATGGCTCAGTGGTCAGAGCGCCTGGTCGGTTTCCAGGAGGCGCGCGTTCGAGTCCCGCTACGTTCAAATTTTATACGTTTTCTAAATAAGTATTTTTCTTTCCTAAGTAGGGAATAACACTTTAAAAATGTTAAAAATAAAATACTGGGTGAATGAATCTTAGTTCGGGCTAGTCACGAATATGTCTAACAATAATAATTTAGACAAAATTAGGCAGCAAATGTGTGGCTATGAGATGTTTGTGATAGAGACGTGCAGAAATAGTGACTGTATGAAGACTTTGATTGTGACGAATTTATTTACTGCGAATCATTACCATTTGTTATATCACTATTTGGCGTCCCCAAATTGTTGTTTTTGTCCCGTTGGACAAACATAAAATTGACGTTATTTTGTATTATTTATTTATTAAGTTATATTTATGTCTAAGATTAAATATTGTAAATTAACAAACTAGTTGTATAAGTGATTACAATAAAGACTTAAGAAACCATAGTGTATATCATTCATTTTTGTTTAGGGACTTTAAATAAAAGTATTATTAAGGAATTCAAAATTAAACTTACCATGTCAGTGTGGTTGTGGTAGTAAGTTTGCTCGATGAGAGGGAAGTTCTCTCTGCCGAGACGCCGTTGTAGTTGTAACAAATGCCCGAAGACCCATGGTCGATCCTGACAAATAAAGAATAGTTTAAATTTATATTGCATATCAATAAATACTTTTTGATCAAATGTTTGAAATTTTTACACTATTCTAAATATAAAAAGTAGAAAACATTAAATTCATTAATGTAATGTAATGTAATGTACTTGAGTAGGTTTGTAATATTTTAGATCCTTTACATAAAATATTGTGTAGTATTAGCACGCTTGCTAATAATAGATTCCCATTCGAGGAAATGAAATATTTCATATGTTTTATTTCTTCGTAATGGTAGCGAGGCAAATGGCAAATGGAAGCTAGCACTAGGTTCCCAAGTTCCCTCTGCCTACCCTGCTATGTGTGAGATACCACGTGAAGCTATAAAAAATAGAAAATAAATAAAATTTATAAAATTTAAAGTCAAAAATATGTATATGGGTATATATTCTGGTAGCCAATACAATATTTTAGACACCAGTGCACTTACAATTTTTAACGTGGCCCAGACTGGTTATAATAGATACTATTTAAAATAATGAAAAAAGATTTATAACAAAACGTCATCAAAAACAATAAAAATAATCGTTGTATTATTTATTTATTTTATACAATTTTAAATGTATTTTTTTAATTCATTTATATCTTAAAATGTTAAATTTTCCTCTTCATAATAAATGTATATGTCGTAATCATATATCAAACAAGTAAACTCCCATCTACCAAACTAAACTAGCGGTCGTCCAACATTTCTGCCTTCCCTCGGGCAGCGTATAATTTACGACTATGTAAATTAGTCTACTTTTTCTAACTTTAACAATATCATTTGCAACCATAGAAGTGCCTGATTTATAGCAAGGCTACGCCTTTACATATGCAAATTTGTATGCACTCCCACGCAAGCATTCCCTGTAGGTATACCTAAGTACGTCATTTTTAAATAAACCGGTCAAGTACGAGTCGGATTCGCGCAAGTCGAGTTGCATACAATTATTTATAAAAGCGAGCACCACATTACGTTTGGTATGAAACCCCCTTAAACATTAATTTTAATCTGTTTCTTTTAGTATTTATAATTATAGCGCCAACAGAAATACATTATCTGTGAAAATTTAAGTGCCTAACTATCACGGTTCATGTTATACACCTTGGTGACAGACAGACAGTCTGTGGATTATTAGTAATAGAGTAAGGGTTTGCCCTTTGGGTAAGGAACCCTAAAAAATATTCTAATATTTTTTTTATTTGTGTTTTTTTACAAAATATATTTTAAGAGTTAACGAGAGCTTACTAAGACTAAGATGGTTTAAAAAAAATATTTAACTATACCCGCATAAGTAACGCTATTTTGAAAAAAAAAAGTATGATATGATTGACCATGAAGGCGAAGCCCCAGTATAAGCTAATCATTATATAAAATTCTAAACTATATAAAAAAACTAATTATACTAAAAATGTGCTATAGACATTACCTGGAAGTGATAGATCGAGTTAAGACTATTAATGGAAGGTACTCCGCCGAACTTGAGGCCAAGCAGCAGCGCTCGATGGTCAGCGCCTGCGTCGCGGACGTTCTGCCGCACCAATACGAAGTCCGGCCTTAGAATAAAAAATATTTTAAATTAAGTAATATAAAAAATGAACTTATATTATAAGACTCGAATCCTCGTTATTAGAAACTGCACAAGGCGCGCAGGTTCGAGGCTTGCTAAACTTACAAATAATCCACTATTAGTTTTTAGAGCTTAAGATATTCAATATAATATCTCGATTTCGATAACATTTTTTATTTATTTATATTCCGTATTAGGAAGAGTAGGCGGAGAGATTAAGTATTAAAATATTCCATTTCCTACTTTTCACATTTAACCAACTTCTAAATGTTTCATAATGCATTATTTATAGATTTAAGTAACTCAAAGACATGGTAAATAAGTACTTACTTAAAGCAGCGCGTCACTTTAGTTCCGCTGCGGTAGACCGCCATCGACACATTAGCGCCGTCGGAGCTCGCCGTCACCGACAACTCCTAGAAAAAATATAATTCCAACCAATTCCTTCTACATTAAATTACTTAAATCATATTGGTTTACGCCGTAAGAAATTGCGTCGGCTTATGCAATCTTGGAAAATAAATAATTTTCTCCTCCTTAGTTTTTATTTTATAGAAAACTTTTTTGAATTTGAATTTGAATTTGAAATATTTGTACGGTATATGCCTTCTAATATAATTCTTGATAATTTCTTAACATTTTTAGACGGACTTTTGACGGATGGACTCATGTTGTGAATATATTTAACATATTTGATACTTGTGATTTGATTTGACATATCTAAGTGAACTCATAATCACCGTCTTTGGTTGCAATTGCGCTACAAAGGTCATATTTTTTATTTTATTGTACTCGTATATGTGATTAAGTGTAAAATGAAAAATTTTGAAACAATAAATAAAGTTCACATACAGGCCATTAGAGCGCAGGGGAACAAGCGTTTGATTGTCAACGCGATTAATTTTGAGTTCGATTCTCACTCAAGGAAATAAGAATATTTCATTTTAATTTTTTGCTCTGGTGTTGAGGCAAAGGACGACGTTGTGCTCCGCTGTTCAACTCCTTCTGCCTACCCTGCTACATGCGGGATACAGTGTAAGGCCTTTACACACAGTAAAGAAATCAACTGGCTGTGTTATGTAATTAAAAATAATCATGAATTTGAATAGATTTATGACAACAACGTGTTTATATCGCGGTAAGTGAGCGGCTTTTATACACGCAGATATTAAGTTACAAGCACGCGAGCAATTACACTAATGTACTACGAAAATAGTTCCGCTTTGTAGAATGTAATTCGTGATTCAATCCTTATTTATGCTAAATCAACGTCAGTTATTTGTTTTACTAAAATATGTGGTTACTAAAACTTACCCTAAACTCTGCCTGTTCTACACGTATATCCCACTCGCCGGGCAAGCGACGGCCACGGAAGTACTTGGACCAGTCGGTGTTCTGATCGTCCACCACCAGCAACGTTACACATCGGTCCCTATTGTAACCACGACCAACTGATGCGACCGATGTTACGCTTCCTGTTTTAATATGCGATTTATATGGTCAAATACAGATTAAATAATATATTTCCTAAACATAATAAATAGCAATATCACAAAACAATAGTTTAGAAGCACAATGAAAGTTACAAGAGTTCGTATTGAGCTAATATTAAAAAACTATACTGATAGATGCGTTTTTCTGGTATCTATATAGTATTAAACGTATACCTGTTAAGTTTTTCATATAATAAAGGGCTGGGGAAAAAAAAACAAAAGGACTTATGTGATCGATGGGGACATTATTTTCAGATTATAGTTCCGAACATTCGTGTTTTGTTTTATTCTCTGCGAATTATTTTAAACTTACAACTACTTTTGGACTACATAATCGGACATATAAACTACACGTTGAAGTCATTTTTTATTTGCTCTAATATTAAGACTGAAGTAGTCATTATAGGTTACCTAATAAATTGGCTCCTTGGTCCCGTGCAGCTCCCGTAAGTGATTGCACACGTTGTAGCAGCGATTCTCTGGACTTTGCCGGCGAGGACGGTGCAGAAGTACCCCTAGAACCTCCACGAAGATTTAGGGACAAATCTCCACCAGTACCAGTACTGGGCCCGGTGCTTCCAACGCTCGGCGCTGGTGACGATGATGTACTGCCGATACTACCACCGGTTGCTAAAAATAGACTCAAATCATTAGAAAAGATATAACATTATATTTAGTTTTTCTATATTTATTTTCTGTTTAAATTATAGTATCTATATTAGTTCCATTGATAAGAAAACGAGAGATGAACTAATAAAAAAGTACAAATAGATAAAAATGAAAATTATAATAACATTGATATATGTAAAATAGATCTTAAAATGATGGCTAATGAGACAATAATTAAAGAGAAACTCACCCTGGGAGGCCGGCCTCTGATTCTGCGGCTTAGGCTGGCTGGTGGTCGCCGGGCGGCCGGTGTAGGGGTCCACCTCGCCCTCATCGCACTCCGACTGCAGGTCCCCCGAGCTGAATCTGCGCAACGCCTCCGCTGAGCTACGCCGCACCGCCGGGACAGGGACACGCGGGGGGAAACCGACACACACTATGTAGACACCCTCGCCCTCATGACGCCCTCAGTGCTACCTCACTCTACTTGCTTGTATGTAATGAATAGTCGAGAGCTTTGTGTGTTTTCACCTTTTGTTTTAATCATCCACTTCATGTTTGTATAAAATTTAATTATGTAGATATTGTTTAAGTATATATACTATATAGATATCATTTATCTGAACCGAAAAGATTGTATAAGTATTGTGTTTTGCTAACACGATTATAGTTATAATGTGTACTTTAAAAATGCAAATCTTTAATGTTCCTTATTGAGAAAATACATTAAATTCATAAAATGTAATTAATATCTGAAAACTATAATTCCTAGTTATATCGTGTCACACGACTTACCTCATATTTTAAAGCACATGTAATTGCCACAATGATATAAGCACCATGCACTGATGATGATAGGTTCTTTGGGCTTTTGCTAAATCACAACATTGACGAAGTTGGTTAGGTATTCTTAAATCTGAGAGCAGATGAGTGTTACACGGTATGCGGCGAAGGAGTATGACTGGGGCTGGGTCCTTACAACTAATAAGTCTAAGTGATCTCTCGTAATAATAACCTTTTATATGTAATATATATACGGATTCGTATGTCTTTGTGTGTTAATTTTTTTCTTTTTAGTTGTAAGTTTGGAGATGTGGATTGAGTGCGGAATAAGGAAGCATTATCAAGCGGGCTGCTGTGCAATACACTTGATAATTCGGCAGTAGGCGGAATTACACAAAATAATATTTAAGAACACACATTAAAATATAATAATAAAGCGTTTAAATTATTGAGGTAAAAAATACTTTATAGAATTGTGATATAATCTCCTCAGCAGTTTTTTTGTTTTGTAAAAAAAACAATATTCCGTGTTTATTTAACTTTAAATTTAAAAATGTAAATAAACGATAACATGTCGATCTAAAATAAATATAATAAAAAAAAATATCACACAAAATTTCAACCAAGGAAATGTGAAAAAGCATGCAGAAAGAAAAAGGTTCCGAGGAGCCATTAGTTGAGGACGCAAATTATAACGCCACGCATTAAGGTGTACGAGTGTACTTCTTTATGTAGCCACCGTAATACGCAAGGAAGGACAAGAGAAGTGGCTCCTCAGATTATACCAGATTATTTTACTTAAAAATAAAACTCACCTTCTTTTCAGGTAATTGACATTGGAGGTGAAAGAATTTCGGAAGCTTGAGAAAGACAGGGTTGATGTGGTCGCGGCCTGCGGGCCACAGATTCCAGGACACCCTGAACGATCTATTTTGACCGCTCCTTAGAAAACCATTATTCTAATTATTACTAAAGTGTGTTTAAAGAGATCTATTATTTATTGGAAAAATTAAAAATAAAATACTGAAACTTATTTTGTTGATATTGAGGCCAGTCAAGGCGCAGCGGCACGAAGTGTAAATTCGACTGGATGTGGGTTCAATCCCCACTCGAGGAGATGAAATATTTACTTAAATTTATATTTCCATTTTTTCCCTCTGGTGTCTAGGCTAACCGCGCCTCCAGAATTCGGCAGAAAGTGGGGAACGGAGTGTCTTAACACTAAGTTCCCTCTGCCTACCCTGCTGTGTGCAGGATACAACGTGAAGCTGATAAAAGAAAAAATTGTTGATAAATTAACATACTAATAATATTTTAGTAGTATAGTACAAGTAGGTATTGCTTATTATATACATCTCTATAAATTATTAAATCCGGCCACCCCGTCAGGCTTGCTCGGTAGAGTGTAGCATCGGAAGTATAAAAGGAAATTAAATTGTGTTTCAACTTACCTCGGGATATTCACCCGCAAGTGCAACTCGATAGTATTGGAACAAACACTGGCTCCCGATAACGTTATTATAGAGATTTCTGCCAACAAAACATATTTATTCAATTATATTTTAGTTTTTACCACTCAATTTTATATGAAAATAATTTACAGATGAAAAAAAAACATTTGTATGATTACAAATGGATACCTACTCAAGTACTGAGGCAGGTACAGTAATCAGTTTGAATAAAATAAGAGAGTAATCAGTTAGAATAAAATATTTTTAATTGAGTCCAGTTGGCGCAGGGGCACAAAGTATGAATGTAAACGTGACAGGTTGTGGGTTCGATTTCCACTCGAAGAAATGAATTTGCATATTTGATTTCTTCGCTCTGGTGTCGAGGCAAAATTCAGAATATAACAGAATACTACTGAATTCAGCGGAAAATATGGAACGGAGTGTCTTAACACTGAAAATAAATGATTTAATTGTTAAGAATTTATTATGTTTTATATAATAGTGTGCATTAAACATAATAAGTATGTAGTTAGTTACATGATGAAAAGCTATTTATTTACAAAATTCTTCAGAACTTTGTACATAACGACGACTTAAGTAATATTAAAGCACAAAGCGTTAATATTTCGGCTACAGTTTGCGTGACATGAAACTTTCGGTATACACGACCCCACAAGTAGGTAATAGATTTTCATGTTACATTGCCCAACATAGTTTATTTCATGTCTACAGAAAATTTAACGCAAATTTTAAGTCATCTGTACCTCAAGGTTTTTATTACATTTTACTAGAGATTTATATAGTTATAGTAAAAATTATTATAAAAGAAATTACAGAAAACCTAAAACTAATCAAATTTTTGTATAAAACGTTTAGGGATATATATTTTGCTTCTAATTAAACTGCGTATTAACTGCTATAGAGCCATATTTGTTAATTTAAATTGGCGACATAGATACATTTGGCTCCCAGCCAACGACCCGTGTCGTCACACGTTGCATCCCTACGCCATAGACCTACCTATTTCAGCCCCATTGACTTCCATTCTCAAGTTCACACTTACCCCAAATTTATGCACAGAATACGACAGTAAAAATATGTTTTCGCTAAAAATAGAACTATTTAAAAATAAATTTAAGGTTAACAGGAATCTAAATTTATTTTATATATGAATTTTACACAGTTTATAGTTTTATCCTAGATATATAGATCGATACTTAATTAATTATCTTCAGTAAACTCTCAAAAATGTAATAAATTGAAAAAAAGAATATCATGCATGCCCAATGGTTTCTATTGTCAAGTTGACACTTGACCTCGATCTATTCATGGAATAAGAAATATACTTTAGAAGCTCGCTTATATAGAGAAGCCATATCTGAATGAGTTTAATTTTAATTGGTACTATAATAGTTTTTATTAAATGACAAACCATTCACTAGAAAAAAAAATTTTAAAAAGTAACAAAAGTTAATTAGTTTAGTTATTTAATCCATACCTATATAATAAATTCGAAAGTAACTCTGTCTGTCTGTCTGTCTGTCTGTCTGTCTGTCTGTCTTTTACGCAATCAGGGCCAAACCGCTAATTCAATTGTGATAAAATACTCATATAAAGATACTTGAGGATCTTCGGATGAACATAGGTTACTTTTTTTTCTCATATTTGTAATATTATCGATATATACTAATACATTAAAATGCTTTTTAATTTGACAAGCAATTTATTCTGCCATGTTAATAACAACCGACCGTTGCTAAGCAACGGTTTGCAAAGTTTATTTGTTGTTATAAGAAAACGTCACCCAAAATGAGCTTGCTTAACGCATACATGGCGTGCGCCGACTCAACCTTATGAGATACATAAAAACAATGTTTTACAAAAATATTGTCCTTTAAATAATGTTTAAAACAGTCCGCGATACATATACCAGTTTTATCTCTGAAGGTTGAGCATAAGTAACCATTTTAATTAATTTACTTTATATTTATCGGGTTTTTGTTGTATGTATTTTCTATAATTTGATATTGATCCTTATAAAAATAAATATAATAGTCATTTTTAGCATTTGATCTAGATTGAAATTATAGTTTACTGTATAACATTCTAATAAATAATTAAGGAAATGTCACTGATTCGAAATGACCAAGCCTACGAGCGGCATAGTATGACCGACGCGAACGGGCAGATATGACTTTGACGGTTTTGTAATTTTTCATCCATTTTCGAACTACTGTTAATTTTTATGTAATTATTTACTGTTTATAATTAATTTATACTTTTCTTTGGTCCTTCGCTTATTCGAGTAGTAGATTAGTTAGATTTTCATTAATTTCTTGGTGTGGTGTAAGTTACAGACCTGCAACTTATACCACACCAAGAAATTAATGTTATTATTTAAGTATTAAGGAAAGAATGGTCGGTTATTTCAGTTAGGTTATCTATACCGTTGTCATACATTTAATAAATTGTAGTTTTAGTTTTTTGGGATTTTATTTGATATTGCTCGCAAAAATTATTGAATTTAATGTAGAAAGGAGTTTAGTTATTTCATATAGTATCTACGCGCGCAAGGAAAACGTGTAAAAAGATTTTTCCTGGGTAAATCAATAAAATCGATCACTGAAAGTCCAATAAAAATCAGTTCAGTTGTTCTGGACATTAGCTCGGGGTAATAAAAAAATAGAAAGACAGAGACAGATAAATAAAATTATTTTTTATTGTATTTGAGTAGTATGTAAATAACCACATGCACTTAAAAAAACATAGCACAACACATTTAATTTTAATATTTTTAAATATTTATTTTACTTTGATAACATTGATAATGTAGCTGGTTTTGTTTAGTTTTTTTTTATTAATATTTTACTTTGATTCCGTTTACTTATAATTTTTTTCATTTAAATTAACCAGATTTTCAGATAGATTCCAGATTCCAGATTAGTTACATATTTTCAAAAACAATTTCATAAATATATCTAATAAGCATAGTTTAAGCGGGCGAAGCCGCGTCCGGGTCCGCTAGTAAAGTCATATATTAAATATTTAACGTATTCTATCCACCAATCACTCTTAATATTATAATAAGTAACTAAACTGTAAATATCCTACATTAAAAATAATATAAATGCGACAAAATAATTAAAATTAACATAATGGTTTTAGATATCTCTCTAGGTCTAGGATCTTGGTCTAGACTGTATTCAAACATAGGAATACATAGTTAGTAATAAATAAGCTATTAGTATTATATATGACGAGAGAAATAATTACATCACAAAGAATTATAAATTGTAGTTTAGAAACGTGAAAACTCAAACTAAAAGACTTAATATACATATACAAAGGGTAGTATTCAAATCATAAAAACCTTTGGGTAGTGTTGTTTACCTAGTGCTTTTTCTTTTGTTTAATGGTAGCCGGGCCGGTCTTAGTGGTCGTAAAGGGTGTACTATAAATCTGAAAAGATAGGACATAAAATGAAACAACATTGTAATAGCTCCGTCTTAAAGTAAGAAATGATTTATATTATAAATAAAAATAAATAAATCAGCTTCACGCTGTATCCCGCACACAGCAGGGTAGGCAGAGGGAACATAGTGTTAACACTCCGTTCCCCACTTTCTGCTGAATTCTGGAGGCATTGTGTGTGCATAGTGTTGAGTGGCAGAACTCAACGCCGCGCTTAGCCTCGACACCAGAGCGAAGAAATGGAAATACAAATTCAAGTAAATATTTCATCTCCTCGAATGGGGATCGAACCCACAACCAGTCGGTTTTACAGTCACACTTCCTGCCGCTGCGCTTCGACTGGCCTTTTTATTTATATTATAAGTGTACTTTGATCCCAATGCCTGAAAATCGAACAACAAATTGCAATATTTTATATGAAAAAATATTATTTCGTGGCACGGGAACAAAAATTTCTAATCAAGCTGCGAACAGGAAGTCATTTTCAAGCTTTCAATTTATCAAACTATTATAACCACGCGAAAGTCGTTAATTAAGTATAGTTGACAAAAGGCTATGTCAGAAAATAGAGAACATGCAATTCATTTTAATATATAATTTTTATAGCATTAATGCTATGCATATGCATATGATTGCTTTCAACATATGCTTAAGCATATTATTGCTTTCTGTATTTTATTTTTTAACGATAAGTTTAGTAGTATTATATTATACAATTATACATACAACTCTACCTAGTAGGTGGAAATTTATGACAAGAACAATAATTTTAAAGGAAGTTTTGCGTATTGGCGGAACTCAACGCCGCGCATTGTTTCGTTACCAAAGCGAGATAATGAAAATATGATATATTTCAATTCCACGAGTGGGAATCGCACCCACAACCTATAGTGATTACAGTCGCACGGTTGTTGTCGCATACAATTTACTTTTAGTTTCAAATACTATTAATTTTAAGTACATAAAAAGTAAAGCAAAAGTAATATTAATATTTCTTTTTGTATTTGACAAATTTTGTATTTAATATAGTATTTCTTATAGGAAAATTTAAATAATTTACGTACACCTCACCACATACCTTTATAGAGGTAGAGGTAGTGAGTAAAAACTAAACTAAACTAAACTAACTTCACGCTTTATCCCTAGCGGGGTAGTCAGAGAGAACGGAGCGCCAAACGCTAAGGTAAACTTGTTAAAAATATCTCTACAAGTATAAAATCCATATATATTCAAAGATTCTAAACTGAATTTGCCAGAATTTAAAGCGCCAGTCATCTCCTGGAGTAATGCCAATTTTGTGACGTCCCGCCATGGAAGAATCGATTTGTTGTTCAGCGATGAAGATGTGGCACACAATCATCTCATTTGAAAAGAAAATACCTTCTAGTTACTAAAAGCCTAAGTTTAGATTTTTAAAGTTTTAGTATATAAATTATAAGTAATGAAAATCCAAAGTTTAAAATATAACATTTTTTTTTTTTATTCTAAGCATGGCTGAATTAATTATTAGTTTAACAAATTAAAAACACGCTTTGATAGGTAGTTCAGCTCAATTTACTGATATATATTCCAGGGTTTCGTCGCCCATCTTCCGGGTCTATCATCAGATCTCAACAGTGGCATATTATCGTAATGTCGCCTGAGTTGCGTAGTAATTGCGAAATTTTATAATTATAAAAATAATTAGAATTCAGTGAATTTAAACATCTTAAATATTATTAATTATACAGTTACACCTCGACTTAATAAAAACATGTAAAAATAAATGAATAATATCGTCAGTTTAGATTGTAATCTAATGTAATCAGCTTCACGCTGTATCCCGCACACAGCAGGGTAGGCAGAGGGAACCTAGTGTTAAGACACTCCGTTCCCCAATTTTTGCCGAATTCTGGAGGCATTGCGTGTTGAGTGGCAGAACTCAACGCCGCGCCTCGACACCAGAGCGAAGAAATGGAATTATAAATTTAAGTAAATAAAACTACTTAATCCGTTTTTTTTTCGTTAAGTGTACTTACATTTTTATACCATTCGAAAGAGTGAAAAAATAAAAAATTGACCTTTATTTAATTTAATATATATATTTAATATAAATAAGTAGTGAATACAAATCTATTTTGGAAATTGTTAAAACCTAATAAAGTACGTATACTCATAGTACATAAAAAAAAAGGTTCCCCTGTGAATTTGCTTCATATGCTGTAAACAAGTTTACACTTTAAACCGACGATATATAAAATAAGTAGTTCTAAGTCTTGTTTAATATTAAAGCAACGACTTCTGACTTTATTAATGTTCTGTGCTACCGCTTTATGTCCCTGGAGTAAAATACAATAAATATACAATCAGAAGCAAACATTACTCAGATAATTTATTTTTTACTGTGTTCTGGGGAGAAAATTGTAAATATTAAAATATTTCCTTAAAGACACATAATGTATTCACCCTTTAAGAATAAATATACCTATTCATAAAATATATTTTTTTAAAGATCCTACCATGTAAAAAAATTAAGAATATTAAAATTTGATGTTAGGTTATATTATGTTAATTGAGATTGCATGTCTCAAGCGTATAAACGATTATGGGTTCGATTTCCACTCGTGGGCATAAATTATTATTTATTATTATTTTTATTTCTTCGCTCTGGTAGCAAGGCAAACCACGGCGCTGAATGTTGCTACTCAACGCGCAATGCCTTGAAAATTCGGTGATAAGTGTGGAACGAAGTGTCTTAACATTAGGTTACCGTCTGCTTACCTTGCGGTAAACAAGCTGAAAAATATAATGTAAATATCAATTTTAACAAAAATTCGAAGTTTTCCAATTCACAACAATAGCTGTTCGTGTAATTGAAACCCACCGAGTGAAATATTTGTATATATACTCATAAAAAGTAATCGTTAGCTAGATTATGTCCAATTCGACCCCACAACGCACACTGGCATATTACTCTTGGATTAGCGTGTATCATTATTATACTAAAGGCAAATAAGCAAGCTACATCAATATACATATATGTATGTATATATGTATATATATAAAGATATTTTTTTTTTCTTTTTTTCTAAATTGAATATACTTGAAATCATTATTCCTTAAATACTATAAAACCTTATTAATTATATTTTTTTTCTACGCAAATATTGAGCATTGGAGCGATATAATTTATAAGTATAACATTTCTTTGTCAGAGGATCAATAAGATTTAACACGCTTACTGGTAAACGATAAAATATGCGCCATGAGGTCTTTTAGAATACAAATATAATAATTAAAGTGACACATTATTGCTTAGAATTCCAAACATTGTTTAATTAAGTGACGGATTAAACTGAATTTAACTGTGCTGAAAAACTGTTGATTTCCCAAATGAAAAATACAGATGAAATGGTATCAAAACTTTTAATTTATATATATACATTTTTCATACCTTAGTTGACATGAGAGAAATATAAGAAAACAGGATTTGTACTTTTTTATAAAAATATTATCTATTCAACATCACTATAGATAGTTAGAGTGATATAATTAAACGCTTACAGTTCAAAATTAACACGGTTCATCTACTCGTGGCCATACAAAGTCAATAAATTTAAAATAATTATTTGAAAATTTTAAGGCTATACAATCATAAAAAAATTAAATCAGTATCCCTATGCACACCGTAGGGTAGGCAGATGGAATCTAGTACTAAGACACTTCGGTCCCCACTTTCCGCCGAACTCTGGAGGCATTGCGTATAGAGTTTCGGAACTTAACGCCGCGAATATACTTATACAATTATTGATTATAAAATATCAACACGTATTTAACAATACATTATCGCATGGCAATCGTAACGAAAGATTTAAAAAGTCATTAACATTAAATAGTTTTTAAGAAGCACGTTAATTAATAAATTTATTTAGAAAATAGGTCAATCCATTTTAATATAAAACCGATTAGTTTCTCGTCAAGCAATCAAAAAAACATTATTGTAGAAATTATTTTACCTATACAAAGCATTATAGCGCTATGTAGAGCGACCGACATTCAGCGTAGTACTCATATTTCTTATTCCCCGCCCCATATACCCATTTAAACTTTACCCTTAACACACAACAGACTCTCGCCCCGTTTTAGCTTATTCATACTTACTTTAACATAGAATTAGTAAAATGTTTTATTATATGATGATTTTTCTTTTATTTTTACATAAAGTTATACTCACAGTTCGTAAGGGGAAATCCGGAAATGTGGGATATCGGCTTACGGAGCACTGGTTGCGCGTTAACGGGTGGGAAAATGAATGTAAATGGGGGTGCCTTCTGCGAGACTAATGTGAAAATCGGCGGGGCGGCGCACGCCTCCATAGTATTGATTTTGGGCGGCAACGAGCTGAATACGCGCCCTCTATGGTCGTTGTTTGTACTAAAAATGACGTTGCGAAGTTGTCCTTTGGCGTCGTTAGATGGCGCACGAGTCACTATGATTTTAACGTTACAAATATTTTTATTTTTTATTTTATTGGTAGTATAATAGCACTAAAGCAATAAATTTTAAATTAAATAAATTTAATAACTAATGACAAAAATAATATTTTAATTGTAAATAATAATGTTGTACCTACATACATACTGTATAGTAAAAGCTGCGACGCGCACGCGTTGAAATCTATTGAAAAGTGCTTTCGCGCCAAATTTGAAGTTCACGATGAATTGTCTTTCTTACATTGATCACAAAATACAATGAAAGCCAGCGTATAAAGTTATGATTTTGTATATACATAATAAAAAATAGACATAAAAAAAGACATAAGTTTAGATAATGTAAAAAAGACATATTAAGCAAATCAGCTGAGGCAGGCATCTAATATAATAATTTAAAAAAAAAATTATAATATATAAATATACATATTATAAATTAAAAAAAATAAATTTACTTTAATATCCTATGCATATCTGCATTAAAATCGCCAACTTGAGTGGTCTGATAAAAAAAAATTAAAGAAGATCAGACGGTACCTTACCTGTCGTTATGTAAGTGTGCGTTAAGTACATTTTGTACAGGTGAGAGGCGCGCATGTAGGCGTATGTCGTAATGCCTGCGCGAGTGCCCGCCCGCCGACGCAACATACGTCTCTCGTTCACAGTAGAGCTATATTAATGCCTTAATAATAAAAAGCAGTATATATTATTACGTATGCGTCAGTACACAGTATCGTACTTTAAATTGAACCTAGCTTACACATTAAAAAACACAGAAAACAACAAATAAAACACAATACAACCCAAAACCACTTAGAATGCAGGAGGCGTGGTGATAAATGAATTACCTAATCAACCGCGTCATTTTAAGTAATCTAGCAGGTTATTAGAACAATAACTTCGGCGCCCTCACAGGCCATCCCGCGGTAGAGCTAGATAGTGCACGTAAATGTGAACACGGCCGCGCTCAGAAAGTAAAGTTTGTTGTTCTCGTACTCGACGTGCAGCGGCGCTCGGGCCTCGGCAGTGTCGCTCCGCTGCGCGCCCCGACCAGCCGCCCCGACCAGCCATGACGGGCTGACCCGTGCTTTAAAAAAAACGCTCTGTGACAACTGACAACGAGGTTGTGAAACATGTTGTGTTTTATATGGAAATGTGTCTTCGCCGGCACGCTGCTGGCAGCGGCGCTTGCGCAGGTAACCCTTTGTAGCTACTAGCTTGTGTCAGTTACGACCGTTCACCCAATTGTAGAGACGTCAGGATGCTGGTGATCTCATTCGTTCTCAGCGAATTTACCTTATTTTTATGTTTTTCTTGTATTTAAACCACATGTTTTTGTCTGAGATTGAATTTTTACTTTTGGTTACAATTGCTTTGTTATGTATATATACAAAAAACAACTTGTCTTACACCTATAAAAACTTATACTCGTATCTACATGTGTATATAAAATGTATTTCGAATTATTCATTACTAATGAATTCATTGTTTTTCTTAACATTTTTTAAAGTGTTATTCCACACTAAGGATTCTAAATAAATATGAATTCATTGTGTTAGTATAAAAATTAATGATATTTTATATAACATATTATGTTTGAATAGTAATATTCTAATCTCATATATTAAATTAAATATATTGATAACAAAAGTTTATAAAGAAGGAGCACATGTATATTTCCTTTAAAAAAATACCAACAAATTAATAGCGGTATGCAACTCCATGCAGGACATGCACAAACGTTAAACAGGAAGTATTATTTCAATAAGTGAAAGCATTTTTACTAAACGAAGCGTAGAACGTAACTTACCTATTTGGAATTAATTACGGTAGAAAAGTAGGCATTATTTTGTTTCTTCATTCATTAAAAGCACCATGCACATGTGTAAACACGTTAACGTAATAGCATGTCATAACGTCGTTTAACCCACATAAGGATAGTATAGATTGCTAGAATTACCAACTTACTATTTTTGAAATTATGTACTGTGCAGATGATTTACTTTGAAATATATAAAACTAAATGAAAAAAAAATGTAAAACATATATGAATATGAAGGGTGAACCAGTTTATACAAATATCTATACCTACATTGTATTTATACTTTTTATATTCAGAACCTACATTATATTTACCCTTTTTATATTCAGAAAAAAATCATAATAGTTTGAACTATATAAAAAAAAACTAAATGAACTTAAGTAAGATTTTTATTAATCAAATTCATATTCTTTGACTTCTTGTCTGTTAGGAATGTAACTTTTATATTACGGATTTTATAAAAAAAATATATTTCATTAATTTTTTTTATGCAGAGTACGTATGTGAAGTATGTATGTATGAATGTTCGTGTTGTACTAACAAGAAGAATGGACAAACATTCCAAAGACGTTAATATTCAGTCGGTGGTAGTCAGCTGCGCAGTTGTATAAATATTCATAAGGTCTTTACAGATATTTATTGTTATCAAATAAAATTTGTAAAAAAATATAAAACCTCTATCCTTATAATCTTTGGTGAGTGTTCTACACATGATATTAGACTACAATGTATAAGGTGTTAAATATTTAATTGTGCGTAAAAACGACGAAAAAATCTCGTTTTTTTAACTGTCCAGTGACAGACGATTGACAGACAGCGGAGTCCTAGTAATAGAGAGGGACCCTATACCTATTTAGGTTTCTGGTATGGAATTCTAAATATGTAATAAGTCGTTTATCATGTTATCCTTGCATGTTATGTAGTATGTATACAATTAAAACACAGTCAATAATATATGTAAATGAACCACTGTGTATAAGTATAGTTAAAAAAATAGTATAATATATAAAAAAAAATATTTGAACATGAAAATAAAATAAAACCCCGCTGTATCTCGCATACAGCAGAGTAGGCAGAGGAAATCTAGTTTTAAGACATTTAAATTCAGCTTTACGTTTTATCTTACATAACAGGATAGGCAAAGAAAACCTAGTATCAAGACACTAAGTTTTCTACTTTCCGTCCGAATTTCAAACATAATCCAATTACTGAGTTAAAAACATAATATCTTGGACATTAATCTGTTTTGACAAACATTTCAGCCTATTGTATGGGTAACTTAACATTCTATAACAACTTTCAAGTCTAAATTATTTAAACTCGACAATACAAGTATTATAAGTTTTCGTATGCCTACTAACAGATAGAACTGCAGTGGGTATAACTTTGGTTGTACCGAATAAGGCGCCAATGCCAGTGCTCGCGTTGGCAAGGCTACTGACGCCCACGCACGCCCTGATGAACGATCTTTCAATTGCAAATATTTATTGTGCAAGTGCTATATATTTTATGATTACTTTTATATAATAGTAGCCGTTTAACTTTTCACTCAATAATAAAGAATGAATAATCTGTAAAATCGACTGGTTGTGGGTTCGATCCCCACTTGAGGAGATGAAATATTTACTTAAATTTATATTTCCATTTCTTCGCTCTGGTGTCGAGGCTAAGTGCGGCGTTGAGTTCTGCCACTCAACACGCAATGCCTCCAGAATTCGGCAGAACGTGGGGAACGGAGTGTGTGCACTAGGTTCCCTCTGTCTACCCTGCTGTGTGCGGGATACAACGTGAAGCAATTTTTTTTTAAATTGATGTATGTATGTGCATGATAAACTAAATTCCACCATAATAAAACTGAATTCGTCAAAAATTATAGCAAATTTACGAAGTTGCTTTTACCAAGTGCTTACTCACTAATTAAAGTTTTTTTAAAATAAATAATATAGAAAACTTCAAACCGTTGCGCCTTGTGACGACCAAGACGAAAAAATAAAAATTTGAAATTTGTCACTGTGTAGTCAGGAATTAGTATCTAATAAAGAGATACCTAAAGAAAAACTTAGTAAAAACCTTTACTTGGATTTGATTTTCTATTATAACATTTAATGTGCTACAAAATAAACTCTCTTTCAAATAAAAAAATATAAAACCACGGCGTAACAAATAAAATAGTAAAATTTATTTAAAAAGCAATAATAGATAATAAATATAAATAACTATTTTGATATTCTCATTGTGTACCAAGTATCGCTGATTACATTTCCATCATTAATGGAGCCGACTGTGACTCAAATGTATTGACTCATGTCGCAGAACATACACAGGTTGGCCGCCTTCCTAATGAATCAGGTTTATTTAACTTTTAAACCATTAAACTACTTTAAACTTGGCACAATTGTTCGGAGGCTTAACAGCGTAGATACAGATACATATACGAGTATATGGTAAGAAAAATCAGCTTTACGCTGTATCCCGCACACAGCAGGATAGGCAGAGGGAATCTAGTGTTAAGATACTCCGTTCCCCATTTTCTGCCGAATTCTGGAGGCATTGCGTGTTGAGTGGCAGAACTGAGCGCCGCGCTTAACCTCGACACCAGAGCGAAGAAATGGAAATGTAAATTTAAGTAAATATGTCATCTCCTCGAGTGGGGATTGAATCCACAACCAATCGGTTTTACAGTCACACTGCGTGCCGCTGCGCCACGACTGGCCTCTATTGTAAGGACAGTGATATAATAAGGATAGTGATAATTAACGTTTCATTTTTTAGTTAAAATATTTCTTTATTATCAACACAAAAAATGGTTATAATATTAGAACATTTTCTAGAAGACTGAAAATAATAATATCTATTGTTTTGTTATATCATAATATTGTTTATTAGAAAAAAAACTTATTGTTTACTAAGTATCTATCTATTGAAGCATTATAAGTGCGCTTGAGCGCATTTTACATTTAATTGATTCACAATTGTATATTATTATTCTTTACAGACAGTAAAAATAAAACAATGAAAATTATAATAAATCAGTAAATTTCCAATGACATAAAAATTTGACACGAAATACTTCAACTTTAGTGTATTTACTCTACATAATATGGAAGCACAGACGATATACGATAGTCATTTGGGAATCTTCATAATGTAACGCGACGTGGAGTGTGTGACATCGCTTTACACGGTGACAAATATCACAAAACATACCATACAAAGCGTGCATCGCATAACAATACTAACTCAAGGCAACTGAACGCTATGCCAATGTTTGTCGATACTGATTTTATTCTACAGTTGGTATACAAAATTTTACATAAAACTACAGTAAGAATATATTCTACTATTTCTGCGTTTCAGGATACATTTCAGCGTATGTAAGATTTTATATACATATGTATTTCTATATTGTGATGTGTATTAGAATTGTACGCTGTACGACTGTACGCTTGAGTAGGTAGAGACTATTGAAAGATGTCTTTCTTCTTAAACTGTAGCGTTTGGCGTTCCGTTCTCTCTGACTACCCCGCTAGGGATAAAGCGTGAAGTTAAGTTAAGTTACTTTCTTCTTAACTTGCCATCCAAACAGAAAAGTTACGTATCTGGCGATGGAAGCGTACTCTACGCAATATATTGACTAGATTTTATTCAAGCCTAACGCTATGACATGGCCTTATGTCCTAATCAGGCATAAGACAACTGCCGCACGTCGCGTCGGCGTCAATATGCCTATTTATTTTTATTTACAATTCTAGTTAAAATATTGACTCATAAAAAAACTGTACCTCAACTCTAATACCAATGAATGATATGAGTGTACTCATCTTAGTCAGTGATTAAAGTAATAAACTATATATGAAGGAAGTAAGTAAGTAATAAACTATATATGAAGGAAGATTTTGCTAGAAAGTTTAAATAAAATAATTATAACAAATGTACTTTTTTTTTTGTGTTACTATATAATACTTCAAAATAATAAAAAAAACTATTACAAACTTTAACTTATACCATAAAATATTGCAAAACATGAAAAAACTAACACCTGAATTATGTATCTTGATTAATACTACTATTATATTTAGCATCGCTCGGAAAGGAAAAAGAATATAAGTAATTTATACACCTACATTATTGTTAATATATCATTTAGGTGGATATTTCACATTCTTGTAACAAAGTAAATAACAACGCGCCTTATATAAGAAAATAATTGATAAGGAAACGTTTTCTTAAACACCTGTTACCTACTAGTTATCAAGACTCATTAGAAAATCAGCTAATAATACAAGTTTTATAAATTTACTTTAAAATTGTGATGTACTAAATGGTAATATTTTAATATTTATATTATTCGAAATTATTTATAAGTATTGTCCATGAATATTAAATGAATTTGTTGGAACTTTGGGTATTGTCTTGGGCTATTGAATTGGGAGTTGTTGATACGATACACTCTTAGGTTAATCATATATTTTTCGACATAATTAACATCTTTTTTCGTAAGGAAATGGAATTTATTTCGATGTTGACATTGACAAATAAATAATTTTAATATCTGAAACAAATACACTTAATTTAACCTGACTTCACGTTTTATCCCTAGCGGGGTAGTCAGGGATAACGGAGCGCCAAACGCTACGAAAAAAACTGTTTGAAATTATTTTTATTGCTTTGTAATAGCGTCATGCGTTATATAAAGTAGAGCTAACTAGCTCTACTTTGTATAAGGTTAGTGTATTAGTCCAAAAACTAAAATTAAGTATCTTAATAGATTACCTAATATGTTTTATAGTGGATAACAAATTGTAATTGTTTGAATTATGAGAATACCAGACTGCAATTGAACATAGAAAAAAAAATAAAACATATATGATAAATTTAAGATATTATTATGTCGGCTATATTTAAAATTACGAAAAAGGTCAGCTTGATTTAGTTTATAATAATGAATATAAATATATAACATTTCGTTAAATTACGTAATAGAGATAGATAAGTACCTAATAAGTAGTTACACTCGCGCCTCCGGCCTCCACGACACCAGTCGAGGTCACTTCTTCCTTAAACATTGCATTTGTTGGTTTAAACTTACATAATCACTAATAAAATATAGTAATATCATAATCCAGTCATAATATTTAGTATAGAAATTAGTGGAATCTATAAATATCAAAGCGTAAAATAAAATGTGTAATTACATTTTTTTTTTCACAACTTAATATGTAATTGATTCTTTTTTATTCATCCTTTATGTTGGACATAGCAGTGCAGACAGAGTGAACCTGGGAACCTGATATTCAGACATTTCTGTACTCCACTTTCCTTCGAATACATGTTGAGTAGCAGAACTCAACGCCGCGCTTTGTCCCGTTACCAGAGCGAGGAAATGAAAATATTAAATATTTCATTATGACGAGTGTGAATCAATCTCACAGCTGTTTATTTTTTATTTTCTTTTAAATTTTATGTTAATCGATGTAAATATTATTATATCATTATACCTTTTAACTTATATATTGCAATCCGAAATATATGTACCCAGTATTTACGAGTACTGTTATGTAAGTTATTAATGTAAGTTTTTATTATAAAACTTGACGAAAACGTTAGGTGTGCGCGAAACGCTCTGATTGGCGCGGGTCGATCGAGCTATGATAACAATTTTCGAGGAAGTACAATGGACCTTGTATATAACTTTAAATACGATCTTTAACTAAATATAAATAAGTGTTATTATTCGACGGAATTTCCATTTCTAATGCCAGTTATAATTTTACTCATATTAAAGCATAACATCATCCTCTCCTTCTATCAGATTATTCTTTCGCAATATGCAGCCAACAAGGACAACGCATTATCCTCATCAGTAGGGTCATCGGTTATTTTAAACGCTCAATTATGTTCAGCCATTGTTTAGAGCTACCTTATCTGTACTAGAACTAGATTGAGATATCTACTTGGAAACTTGATTTAGATAACTACTTGGAAACTTTAGTAAAAATAAGTGTATAACATTTAGCACAAAGGTTCATTTATAGGATCACTTTTTTTCCGACCGAGACCTCGAGATCGCGTGGAGGCATCAAGCTGAAATAAATACCAAACATTCACGTCTCCGGTCTCTTGAACACAATAAAATCAAGTTGCTAAGTCAACGTGATCGATACGAGCATTTATGCATCGTATTCTTTAGGTTTTGTATGAAATTCGGCGCCTAATCATAATCTTTAAATCAATAAGATATTTCCCGTGGAATTATGAAATTTGGCTCCAAGTGAGAACTTAAAATAAAATAAAGGAAAAACTGAAATTTAAAGCTATTTCAATAATTTCATAGAAAATAATTATTACAACCAACTTATATTTATAGTAGTTTTTTTACAAGACCGGATTCTTTATGAACGAATACCTGCTTATAATATTCTATTGACCCACATATCTAGTCATCATATTTTTATAACGATTATTACATTTATCTTCTTTCAATCTAAGTATAATACCAAAAATAAAATAAGTTTTAAGTCGGCAACAGAAACGAAGCGTACCGCATACACGTCTTCATGATCTTTATTGTTTTAAATCTTTATTTCAAATACAATAAGAATCTTACACCGAGAAAAATCATGAGCCACGCCATAGCCCATAACTAATATAAACGTTTTGTAACATCAACTTATCGAATTTTAGGCGTGTCTTGACAACATTGTCTCTGAACTGTCATGAGGCAGCTGAATTTCAAAGGCCTTGACTAATTTTAAATATTCAATGAATACACGCTTTGTAGTAATTTATGTACATAAGTATTAAATAATAAGTATATAACGTATTAAAATGTAAATATTTTATAAATTCGTGAGGATTCAAGATGTATTTTTTTTTTGTAAGCGTTTTAATTAAATCTTAGCTATTGAAAATGTTTCTTTAAGGAACACCCAAACACAAATAATGACATATCATTAGTTCCGTCAATCGTTTCTTCGTCACACATTCTGCCATCATCATTGACCATTTCCTACTCTGTGAATTGTAAATAGCAATGTAAAATCCGTGAGAACGCGCGTGTATACAAAACATAGTGATCATCCTTAAAATCACATTTACTTTAAACATGCTAACTCAATTTAGGAAGACATAAAAACACAAAATTCTTTTATTGCTTGTTGCTCTTTTTCTATTTATAAATTTATGCGCTATATATATATATATATATCCTCAAATAATTATTAATTTTAAATTACATTATTATTATTGTATATTTTTAATATATTATATACATTTTGTTGAATAGCTATCCATAACTAAGACCCAATTTTTTGCACAGAATCTAAAACCGTCCTAAATTAACTGAGATGACGAAGTCGCAAGAAATATTGGTGCCACGAAACCGGTCGACCCACAGATTACGTCAAATCAGATACATATAGGGACAAAGTTATAGCTTTCTTATGTAATATAAATATTATTAACACAAGACATTGCAAATAGTTTTGTCATATATATAGATAACTTATCAAATCTTAATAGAAAATGCAATTGCCAGTCGTGGCGTAAGGGCACAAAGTGTGACTATAAAATAGGCTGGTTGTGGGTTCGATCCCCACTCGAGTAAATAAAATATTTATTTAAATTTATATTTTTAATTCTTTGATTTCCGTCACTAAATATGCAAAGTCTCCAGATTCTGGCGGAAAGTAGGGAACGGAGTGTCTTAACACTAGGTTCCCTCTGCCTGCCCTGCTGTGGGCGGGACTCACTCGCGGCGTCGCCCGCATACCACTTGTAATTCTTTTATTATGCTGCATTTGCAATAAGATAATATTATCATCACAGACTTTATTTAGAACTAAAAAAAAAGAACATTTCTTCCATACAATGTACTGACATACGAGTATATTTTACTATTTTTGCAGCGCACACGCCTAAAGGATTTCGATGTCGTTCATTATTATTGTTATTTCATAATATAAGACTTACTAAAATTTACATCATAATGTTCTAGCGTATGATGCTATATCATATATTATACAGTAGACATAGAGATTTTAGCGTTTAAACAAACAAACTCTTCCGCTTTATTATATTTTATTTTTATATTTGCTTTTACTCTGCTCGAATATTTCTTGTAATCATCAATTCGTCTCACAGACGTATCTAATAAAATATTTATCAAGTTCATTTCGTAAAGTCGATCTACTCGATTCCAATTCCAAGAAGAAGATAAGAAAAACTGACAAACAAAATATTAACATTTTTGTTTTCTATATTCTGATTCCTCCTAAATTTGCCGTGTAACGAAAAAAATGGCATTTCATTATTTTTAAATGAATAATTTGTATTAAATAAAATATAATAAATAGAAAAGTATAAATACTCACATGGTCAAATGCTCACGTGATATAAATATAGCGGACACTATTAATTTATTTGGACATACCCATTCACCTTAAGATAAATTAGTTCATGGGATTACAATACATAACTATCCATAACGTAATCGACAATTTTAAAAACTGTTTTATAATCAACGATTCATATGCTTTGTATATTGGTTTTTATTTTTTAGATTTTTGTATCACTTACATATAAAAAAAATTAAATTAAATCAGCTTCATAAACCTAGTGTTAAGACACTCCGTTCCCCACTTTCTGCCGAATTCTGGAGGCATTGCATGTTGAGTGGCAGAACTCAACGCCGCGCTTAACCTCGATACCAGAGCGGAGAAATGGAAATATAAATTTAAGTAAATATTTCATCTCCTCGAGTGGGATCGAACCCACAACCACTCGGTTTTGCAGTCACACCTCGTGCCGCTGCGCCACGACTGGCCTCAAAACTTACATATATTTATATCAATATGTAAACCTTAGTAAGATCACAGATATTGGAGCATCAGCTAACAGCGAAACAGTTATACGGTTAGACGGATATAACCCTTTGATGACTTATTGTGATTTGAGTGCATTAAAAAGGAACCGTTACTCGAATAAAAAAGCATGAAATATTTCTAGCACTCTGTGCCCAATTTAATTTAAATTACATATTGGCTACTTTTACTTATCCAAATTATTCTTATGTTCATGTATTAAACCTTAAAGAGCACTTTTAAAAAAAAAAACAGAAATTATTTGGCAAAATTGTCCTATTTAAAGTAATTATTAATAAGAAATTATAGTTGTCATTTTGAATGGCCCAAATACCTCAATTAGATTGTGGTTACAATTTCAGCCTTGAAAGGTGTAACAATTGTACAAGTTTTTGATTTTGATAAAGCTAATGAACTTAGTAAATCGAAATGTACCGCTTAAAATGCATAACAGTTAACAGTTTTTAAAATATTGAATTTGAATGATACTTTTGTTTCTTTTTTTAAATAGTCATTTATATTATAACAAATTCTTAAATCACACACATTTTGTGAACATAATTTGACATTGAAAAACAATATCGTAAAATAATTTTCAAGACGCCATTGAAATAATCGAATTATATCAAATTCTTTGTTAAATATTTTAAAAAATACCTACATAGTATGCAATAGTATAGTGGTTTCAAAATATCAAATTTCCGTTAACCCCAGCCCTATTACCACAGAACACTGTACAAACATTCATTCATTAAACATACATACATTCTTAAAGTTACTTTGGGTCACGTTTTTTTATTTATTTTTTTTTCAATTTTTAATTAACATACTATTTTCCTATAGTAAGTAGCACTCTATCTTCTGACCACTTTAAAGACGTTTCTAAGGTTGTTCAACACTAACTGTACTTAAATTTATACAAAGAAGAACTTATTCCAAGTTGGGTTTAAGTGTATCTAAATAATATCTGTGGGTAGATAATAACGTAATAGTTATGTTTGGCTTTGAGTTATGTTAGGGAGTCATCAAGGAGATCGTGTAGATGAAATCGTGAGCTCTGGTCGCCCTTGGGGCGCGACCCCAGAGTTCTACGTATCAGAAAACTGGCCCAAACCCGTTGTGCGTCGTTTTCTCTACTCAATCACAGTTGCCAGGAAATATCTGCACGAAACTCTTTGGTTTAAATATCATTAGAAATGCTTCTTAGATATATTTATTTGATTTTAAACAAAGAGTTTCACGGATGAATAATAATGTTATTATTTAAAACACGCTCTGTATTAATTTTTTTAAATTAATTTTATTGCAAAACGTAATATAAGTAGATCTGCATGATCCATTTTTTACCGAATTAAAACATTTTAGATGTTAAATCCAAACTTTTCAGCCTATCAAACTAAACTAGAGAAATAAAATATTTTAAATATGAACAATAGCAAAGTGGCCAAAAATGTATCTCAAATATTTATTTTTTGTTTCACTTTTACTTAACTGTTTCACTCTTTATGTTTCAGAATACGGAGAGTAGCGGAGATTTTACACCTGTAGTGAGTGCAACATGCAAAACGGGTGTTATGTCTATTAGGATTAACTTTAGCCAGCCCTTTAATGGTGTAACGCACGCTAGAGAATTCAGGTAATTTGTTAACAATGCTAGTTTAAATTACACGTAAATTACAGTAATATGCTAAGTACAACAGATATATAATGCAACAAATCTCAAAACCTGATATGCTGCCGAAATAATCTCTAAAATGAACAAAAAAAGAGTATAAGCATTTTATGGGGTCTTCTTGACTAGATGCCTGAATCATATATACTAACTAAAGATTGACTGTATTTAAAATGCACCTTCATCCTTTTCACTCTATAGCATGGTGGTCACACAGAACCAAGTAAAACTTGACGTTGAGACAATCCGTTCTACATTTTCCGCCTGATTTCGAATCTCACCAAATACAAGATAATATTTATACTCTAAAGTAATATGCTTTTAAGAGGCCAGCCGTGGCGCAGGGACACAAAGTGTGACTGTAAAATCGACTGGTTGTGGGTTCGATCCCTCGAGGAAAAAAATATTTATTTACATTTATATTTTCAGTTCTTCGCTCTAGTGTCGAGGCAAAGCGCGGCGTGGAGTTCCGCCACTCAACACGCAATGCCTACAGAACTTGGCGGAAAGTGGGGAACGGAGTGTCTTAACACTAGGTTCCCTCTGCCTACCCTGCTATGTGTGGCATACAGAGTGAAGCTGATTTTTGATTTGATTGAATATGCTTTTATTTCAGAACGCCGGCATGTATGGCACTGGGTAATGGCACCGAGTCGGTAACATTCGACATAAACCTTATGGCACCGCAAGGCTCATCTGATTACTGTGGAGTTTTCTGGAATAACGTAAGTTACGCTATAGATATAATGATAACATAAAGAAGATGTATCTTTCTTGTTTTATTTCGTCTCAAAAACTTATCTAAATCAATTTAATTGTAAGAAGTTTATATACAAACTCAATTTATAATAAAAAATGTGAAAATAATAAAAAAATATATATAACACTGCCACTAAAAGAATGTCAATACCTAAAACTATGTGGCTTATCAACTTTACATGTTTTGGTTTTTATGGCTTAAATGTAACCTAGGTGTAAATATATACTCGTATCTATTCACAACATAGTATCTATAGAATATTAACCTACATGTTTTATGACTATTGCAATGTTGTTCTCAACAATGACTATAGCAACTATGTATTATAGATGCTCATATATTTTAGAGTCATCTTGCAACTGTAAACGCGACAGGTTGAGGGTTCGACTCCCGCTCGAGGTAATGAAATATTTAATATTTCTATTTCCTCGCTCTAGTGACGAGGCAAACCGCAAAAAGTGGGGATGAAAAGTGCCTTAATAGGGAACGTATTATACTTAATACTAGGTTGTCAGGTTCCTGCTATATACGGTGTGAAGTATGGTAATAAAAAAATATGAAATGTTGTTCGTAGGTAACTTACAATATTAGTAATATTTTTTATAAAAATTGAAACAACAAATATTTTGGTGGTACATCATAAGATTATTTTAAACGTAGTAAATAATTACAAATCAAATAGTTAACTGGTGCTAATTCACATTACCAATTGTCCACAGCGTACCGACGAGCGCTCACTGCCTTTGGCTGTTCGTGTGCACAGAACGCTCGAACTGGCAGACGACAAGTTCTATGTCATCACGTGTGGCAAGGCCGGCTTCAGAAACGCGAGGTCAGCCTGTTCAAATAGTATATGCTCAGTTGTTCACGTAAGATCGTGCACACCCACTGTAATGTGTATTGAGACAGTACAAGTAATTATGCACAAAGAAAATAATAAATATTTTATAGAAAATATAATTTCTTTGTTTGTACCTAATTGGCTTTCTCTTTGTTCTTATAATTATAAAGAAATATTTCATTTATTTCAGAAACGAGACATCTCTGGTGTCTCTAAGAATGCTTAACTCCGACGGGAAAAAAGTTTTGAATGCGGCTTTTGGTATGCCGTACACGCTTCGTGCCAAGATTAGCAAGTCGGATGGTACTTTTACTTTCGTTAACTTAGGTGTAATAATAACTTTTAAAACCTTATTTTAACGTAATTATTTGTTTCCTTAAGGTGCTCACGGAATTCGTATGAGGAACTGCTTCGCTTTCAACATGCGCAATAACACAGTGGAGCTTCTGGACAGCAGAGGGTACCATCATTTATAATATAAATACTTAAAAGAAAAAAATACATGCAAGATTTGCAGAAAGAAAAAATCTGAAATAAGACATAAGATACTTAGATGTTCAGAATTTAAGAACATTTTAAAATTGTTCATCCCAAAGAATTATTGCGTTTCTAAACGGTTTGAACTGTCAGTCAGAACTCAGTCAGAACAGTCCTTTTATCTTACTACAAATAAAAAATATTTTGATCACACAGAATTAAATTAATTATGATCTAAATCTAAATGATGCGAATTCTTTTACATTTTTAGAGTTCCGTACATTGTAAGAAATAAAGGAAGTATGTCTGTCTGTCAAGAGCCTTTATTATTCTGGAACTCTTGAAGATATCGACTTGAAATTTAAACCATATACTCAGGTCTACCTGTGCCTTAATTTCGTGATAAAGTCGTCTTTCTACATTTATTTAAAAAAACGATATGGCCGTTTATATCACAAAAAACGCGTATTTCGACCCTATAAAGGGTCATCAAAATTAATAGGGTACTTCTGGTTGATCTAGAATTATGAAATTTGGCAGCTAGTATCTGTAGTTAGTACCAGGTCAGAAATAAGGTACATTTGTGGTTAAATCCTTAAAAATAATAGCCTTAAAAGGGGGGAAAATTTTGGCATTAAAGCCGCTAGTGCAAGTGAGGTATCAGATGAAAGGACCCTGGCTAAGCTCAACTTGAATTTTAGGAAAAGCTCGTGACCCCAATTTTTGTACGGAATTCTCAGTAGGCAAGCCCGACTCGCGCTTGTCTGGTTTTAAATTTTTATATAGTTATACTAAAGTAATTACTGGTTTATAGGTATATAACGTAGATAGATAAAAAAGATTTACTGAGTTTGCGTTTCGAAAATGTACGTTTTATTAGTATCTAATACTTACTAAAATTTATCGCAGCTATAGTATAAAGATTTTTTATTATTTTTGCAGATGCCCGGTAAAAGAACAGACGCTGACCGTAAAAATGGAAAATGACGAAGCAGAATTAGCAATACCATCTATGTTCCGATTTCCAGATTCATCACAAGTGAATTTCCAATGTGATATTGGTATATGTAAAGGTGAGTGCAAACATAGAGGAATGGTATTTTGTTAAGTTTGTAGAGAAAATGTCTGTTGAGGCAATGTCTAAACATTGCCTCAACAGACAAGGGTAATGAAAATAAATTGATTAAAATTATTTCCACGATTGAAGATGGAACACACATATGTCTTACCTTTGTGTGTATATTCGATCATTGTGTTTGCACTGTACCTAATGTCCGCGTACTTCGTCATAAAAGTGTGAATATTTTAATATATTATATTAATATATTCACACTTTTATATACTTTATAAGTTTCATGTTGTATTCCTGGCTATAGAGTTACTAATCAGGAATAATGAAGCGCCTCTTTCACCTCGACTCGTAGGCTATAATCAACGTTTCATACATACCTTTTGTAAGGTCACCACCTACCTCTGTTACCATTCATTTTTGCATCATGTATCTTAATTACCAATCCTTCATCACTCATCCTCTCGAGGTGTCCAAATCTCATGGTAACATATACTATTTAATACTCCTGAATGTACATAATAAACTAAATGACCACAACTATCAGGTAGTTGCCAAGCACCGGATTGCACAACAGAAGGACGAACGGAACCGGCAGACGAAGAAGGTTCAGTTACAACATCAACTGGCTTGTTCGTACTAGATCCCAATGACAGCGCAGGTATTTAAGAATCAAAAATAATCAAATAATCATAATTTAAAGTGTAAAAGAATTCATGATTAACTTGTTACACAATAAATAAAATTAATCATCATTTCATTTACGATTTCGCTCTACATAGACCCCAGTGGCGAAGTCTCTATAACTCGAATCCTGGGTACCTTTAGAAATTTAAGTAATTCTCCATTAACTACAACAATACGCCTATTATTAAATATTTATTGTGATTTTACCATTACGAGTCAAAAAATGCTTAAAATAAACAAAATAATGCAGACGTCTATTTTATACATAATATATATTAAAAATAAATATATATTTAGTTGCAGCATTAGCGTGCACGGATAGTGGAGTGCGACCGTTATGGCTGCTGTATCTGGCGATCGCTTTGGGAGTCATGTTCCTGGTGATGCTGCTCGTTAACTGCTTCCTTTGCACTGCTATGACATGTTCCTGCGCACGGACGGATGTATGTTGTGTTTTATATGCTTTTTTTTATAGTAAAAGCGATTTGAAATTTTACCACCTCATAAACTATTAAAGTTTCATACTGACATTACAATACATTAAATTTCAAAAGTAAGAACATATTTAGTTTACAAGTATTTACTCTATATAATTTTTATCATATTACTTTCATTTTATGAAAATTGTCAGTTCGTTCATATCAAAGTGTGTTTCTTTATGTTAGTGCACTCGTATATAACAATATATCACCGAGTTTCATTTGTGATTAATATTTTTGATTAAAAAAAAACCATTTCGTCGTCACTAACGTTGTGTTTTCTGTACTCCCACATTATTTAGGACATAAACATTTTTTTCATTTTGACAAACTAAATTGCAACACAGATAAAAAAGAATATTTGTAGGCAAAACTTTAAGAAATCTATCTAAGCTAAGTTAAATTATAGAAAAATAAATAGTAAAACAAACTTACTTTATATGTGTGGGTGTACGGTAACACGTTCATGTACTCACAGGTGATAGAAAAGGATCCCTCTGTGGTAGAAGACTATGACCCTTACCGGAGCTGGCACGGGAGTCAATACGGGAGTCGATACCCCTCCTCTACCATTCACTCGACGAGGTACTGTGTCTTAAGGATTTTATTTTGTGTGCTTAATATCATTATTTAGCGTTTACTCATTCATTTCATGTTTTATGTATTACTAGCGGACCCGGACGCGGCTTCGCCCGCTTGAACTATATAAATGCTTATTAGATATATTTATGAAATTGTTTTTGAAAATATCTAATTTGAATGAAAAAAATTATAAGTAAACGTACATATTAAAATATTTATAAAAAAAAATTAAACAAAACCAGCTACATTATTAATATCATCAAAGTAAAATAAATATTTAAAAGAATTAAAATTAAATGTGTTGAGCTATGTTTTTGCAAGTGCATGTGGTTATTTACATAATACTTAAATACAATAAAAAAAAATATATTTATTGTCTCTGTCTGTCTTTCTATTTCCCCGAGCTAATGTCCAGAATAATTGAACTGATTTTTATTTTACTTTCAGTGTTCTATTTTACTGATTTACCCGGGAAAAATCTTTTTACATGTTTTCCTTGCGCGCGTACATAGATACTATATGAAATATCTAACTAAAGTCCTTTCTACATTAAATATGATAAATTTTGCGAGCAATATCAAATAAAATCCCAAAAACCTAAAAACATATTTTATTAAGTGTATAACAACGCAATAGATAACCATCCAAGATGAAATAACCAACAATTCTTTCCTTAAATAATAAGTACTTAAATAATATTATGCCGCTGCCGCACAAGGCCGCAACTTACACCACACCAAGAAATTTATGAAAATCTAACTAAACTACTACTCGAATAAGCGAAGAACCAAAGAAAAGTATAAATTAATTATAATTACATAAAAAATAACAGTAGCTCGAAAATGTATGAAAATTTACAAAACTGTTAAATTCATCTGCCCGTTCGCGTCGGTCATACTATGCCGCTCGTAGGCTAGGTCATTTCGAATCAGTGACATCTCCTTAATTATTTATTAGAATGTTATACAGTGAACTATAATTTCAATCCAGATGAAATATTAAAAGTGACTATTATATTCATTTTCATAAGGATCAATATCAAATTATAGAAAATAAATACAACAAAAACCCGATAAATATAAAGTAAATTAATTAAAATGATTACTTTTGCTTAACCTTCAGAGATAAACATAGTATTTGTATAGCGGACTTTTTTAAACATTAAAGAACTATATTTTTGTAAAACATTGTTTTTATGTATCTCATAAGGTTGAGTCGGCGCCCGCCATGTATGCGTTAAGCTCATTTTGGGTGACGTTTTCTTATAACAAACAAACTTTGCAAACCGTTGCTTAGCAACGGTCGGTTGTTATTAACATGGCGGAATAAATTGCCTGTCAACTAAAAAGTATTTTAATATATTATTATATATCGACAATATTACAAATATGAGAAAAAAAAGTAACCTATGTTCATCCGAAGAACCTTAAGTATCTCTTTATGAGTATTTTATCACAATTGAATTAGGGGTTTGGCCCTGATTGCGTAACAGACAGACAGACAGACAGACAGACAGACAGACAGACAGACAGAGTTACTTTCGAATTTATAATATAGGTATGGATTGATATTTTTTTATTGTTAATAACAATGCGTCTTAAAATGTATAAAAGTTACAATGCTCACATATGTATATTAATTATAAAAATTGTATATTTTTTTTCAATACACAGTATAAAAAACGTTTGTGGCGCATCATTTGGATGCATATTCCCATGATTACATCACCTTTATTTTGGCCGAGCCAAAAATTAAGTTTCTTGAAAATCTAATAATATCCCTAAAATAAAAAAATATATATATAGAGGCCGGTCGTGGCGCAGCGGCACGAGGTGCGACTGCAGAACCGACTGGTTGTGGGTTCGATCCCCACTCGAGGAGATGAAATATTTACTTAAATTTATATTTCCATTTCTTCGCTCTGGTGTCGAGGTTAAGCGCGGCGTTGAGTTCTGCCACTCAACACGCAATGCCTCCGGAATTCGGCAGAAAGTGGGGAGCGAAGTGTCTTAACACTGGGTTCCCTCTGCCTACCCTGCTGTGTGCGGGATACAGCGTGAAGCTAATTTTTTTTTTTTTTTTTTAAATATATATCCTCAACCGAAAGCGATATAGTTTTCTTCTTCTATACGTATCTAGATGAAATGCAACTTCCCTAATCTAAATGTTCAGAATGTATTAATATAATGTATATTTTATTTGCTTAGGTCAGTATCGGACAACAGCGACCACTACGCCATAGTACAATCGAGACCGGGGAGTCGACACTCCGGTATGCACCGAAGTAGACACTAATTAAAAGGTAAAAAATATAATTATAGCAGTTATAACTTATAAGCCAAAGGCATGTGTAATACTAGGTTTTACCACACAACTACACACGTGACATATTCTAAGCCAAGGTAACTCTGGAAAGAGTATTTAATCTCATTAATTGTAACTTCATCGAAACAATAAATCAGCTTCACGCTGTATCCCGCACACGGCAGGGTAGGCAGAGGGAACCTAGTGTTAAGACACTCCATTCCCTACTTTCCGCCGAAATCTGGAGGCATTGCGTGTTGAGTGGCGGAACTTAACGCCGCGCTTTGCCCCGACACCAGAGTGAAGAAATGAAAATATACATTTAAATAAATATTTCATTTCCTCGAGTGGAGATCGAACCCACAACCGGTCCATCTTACAGTCACACTTTGTACCTCTGCGCCACGACTGGCCTGAAACAATAAATGTGATTAAATATACATTATAGCTTTCCTGGTATTCCTAAATAAACTATCGAATACAAAAAGATATTTTCAATTATTTTAATTTAATTAGTATAGAAGTATAGATATTCATAGATGTAAGGTATATACCTACTTAAGTATTTACCTATACCTCGTTTATATACTCGTATATATTCGTATATGTATATATTATAATTTTTTTTAATTAAAATTTCAGATTTGAATGAAAATCTCGTGGCGCTTAACAATCATCTACGTCATAGTAACAAAAGTGATAATGTATATAATATATGCAGTATTTTTTTATGAAAATAGGTTTTAAATATAACCATGATTCATGTTATGTAAAAATTTAAAAATGGGTAAAAAATCGTATTTACTCATCTCAAAATAATAATCTTGTGCCATTTATTTTTATCAAGAACAGTACATTTTGATATACTGACTGTAACTATAGTTATAGATAGGGATGCCTCTTTTTATATTATAATATATATTTTTAATAACATTTTTATATTTTACTTTCTATATATATATATCTATATATATCGAGGCCACCCTGTTTATGAATAAAGGAACATTATAATAAGGTTATTTATATAAAAAACCAAAACCGACTTAATATATGCACAACTTAAGAACTATCAAAAATAAGAAAATATTTTTTTATTACTTTAAGATAAAGAACTTGATTAAGTGCGAATGACTTCGTAAGTGGTTTTACCTACTTTTAAAATCTGTTATTATTCGAGTTGGTGCTAATCCGAATATGTTTTCATGAAATTATTTTTATTAATCTTTTGTTGGATATATTTAGAAGTTTTCTTTTAATATTATTTTACTTCGGCTGGCGCTAACTTTGAAAAACTTTTTAAGTCGGTGATAAATAACATTAATTTATAATATCTTACCTGAACAATGCAACGAAACCGTTTTTTAAAATTAGATATACTGTAAAAGCATTTAAATATGAAATGCTATTTAAATGTTTAAGAAAAAAAAATGTAATATATAGTTTTTTAAAATAATAATAGCTGCAAAGTGCTTTTTTGCATGTAGTACTACGTCTTAGCAACTGTTAAAGAGTATTCAACTATTAATAAAGAAACTTGGGCACAAATTGTGCATTTAATAACATAACCACGTCAATAATGAGAATTTATGTAGTAATTAACAGTATTAAGTTTTTGTTTTTACACATTATATTATTATTAGCTTCACGCTGTATAATTTTTTTTCTGTCCAATAGAAAAATATAAAAGTAAATATTACCTAATATTGCATTTTATTTTAAACAAATCTACAATTCTTGATATAGTTTATCAATTTTTTAATACAGATTCTCAATGATAAGTAGTTAAAATAGTAAATATCTTTTTAATATCAATGAGTAATAGTTTATTACAATATACATTACGTTATACAAGTAAATTAGGAAAAAATACATTCTTATTAAAAACACACGAATTAAAAAAATTAAACCGCTTCGAATTATTTTAATTACCGACCATTAGAATTAAGAATGATTAAGAGGGAGCATTCTCCATTGTAGTTACGTAGGCAGTTAGGTATTTAATATAAGCACTGTAATATTATTTGTAAGTCTGTTTAGTTGATTTATGTGAAATAAACGAATTTTAACAGAAAAAATAATATTTTTATTTATATAATTCAGGTCCTATATCCATTTAATTTTTACTTTTCTATTTACAATGGTTATCAAAAAGAAAAAAAAGATTACATTTTAATATTTAAAATGTAATATTTTTTTCTTAACAACTCTTTCATTGATGGGTTTCTGATTCTTAGAGATAATTTATCTGTTGTACACATAAAATTACCCATGCAGATTCAGCTTGAACTCGACTACCTAACAAACAGCTTTATAGTCAAAAACACTTCTCATGAAACATGTCTTGCAGAACCTAGTGTATAAAAATGGTGAAATAAATGAATATCCAATAGAACAATTGACACAAGAAAACTTAACAGTAAAAATGTACAAAACATTTCATTATTTTTTGACGTGATAACTTCTACGGATAACACGCTACGCCTGAAATGACTGATGATATTTATTTAGAAAATGTATAAAAATTTTAACGTAGCAGGATTTGAACGAGGCGCGGGTTCCAATCCCGCCGTTAAATTTTTCTTTCCTAAATGTGGAATAACACTTTAAATACGTTAAAAATATAATACATTTATTTGATTAGCAATTTACAAAAATATTTTTATTGATGAAAATGCATGGAACGACCTTTTTAAAATATTCCGTACATTTAAGTATTTTTTATGGAATATTTTAGTTTTAAAAGTAACTTTTGTTACTCATGCTCTTATTTAATGCTATTAAAAATTTTACAACAATAATTTTGCTGTTGCAACTTGCTTACATTTAAGGGGCCGATAAAATAAAACTGTTAGCGAAGATGCATAAGTATTTTATTTAAAAGTGTTATACACTACAGAAGACATACAAGGGAAATACATTTATTACTTTATATACATTTTTGACTAATCTATACACAAATGTGTGTGACACAATAACGATGATAACACAAGTTTACAAAATGTTACTTTTTGTCCGTTTCTACAGTGTTTTTTATGACGTTTTTTTTTTAAATACCTTCAAAAATTGAGCAGCTCAAGAGTTATTTTCTTTTGAATTTGGTTCTTGTATGTTTTGTAAACTAGTGTAATTAATCTAACACATATTATTTTACTATAATTAATTCAGTACCATCAATATTCGATAGTAATGAAAGTGAGATGATGAAATATTTATCTTAGAAAATAGACAGTCATAAGAAAATCAATAATTTTGTTAATATTTTACTAATAAATCATGCCATATATACATTTTAATTAATATTTTGTCCTCCAAGCCTCTAAAATAAAAAATACATGTTTAATGAATCTCTTTGTTTCTCTTATTTCTTTGAAATAGAAGACTAGAATATAATGACACGACATGTCATATGAAACAAAAATCATATTTATATTATAAATCTTTTAAAACCACCAAATAACATATTCAATGCAGTTTATAACTAAAATATATATAATATAAAGCTTTTGCCACACTCCACATTTTAATAAATTAAATATATATTAATATAATTCTTTTAGTATTTTTTTAACTTTGTGTTTTATTTACAGCAAAATTTTTAAATAAATAATATAATTAATTAAAATGTTTATTTATCCTGCAACTGACTAATTCATACATTTTCCTGCAAACAAAATATTTTGTCTTGTAATGTTTAAGATAGTGCAGTGTCTGTACCTGTAGTTTCCTTAAATTTAACCAAAACTTAGTTTACTGCTGTTTTATCACTCTCAATAAATAGGGTAAACCATATAGCTAATGTCCACTTAAGTATGTCAAATAAAAATTACTAAATACTTATTAGTTTTTTCTTAAACTAGTAAACTCTTCTAAAAAATGTCAACAGTGTATAAAGATTGCCCACAGCTAAAATTTCCATTACGATTCAAGATCTAACATAGCACATAACATAGTTCTTTAAAAAAAGCTGTGTTGATTTAGTCACTTTTATGTGAAAATATTGTTATTAGAGATGTTCCGATATGACTTTACCCAATTAGTGGGCCTTTATTGTAAGTAAGACATTGTTATGAAAATCCACAGAACCGTCCGAAGGATTATAATATATTTTAAATGACTCAGAATTATCAAATAGCATTTTTTTAATTATGCAATCACACTATGGTTTACCCTATAAATAAAACTATAGTTCTGGCAACATATTAATAAACACGTTTTAACAATGCCAGCTTAATTTTCTTTAAATGTTAAATACATGTAGTTAAAAACTTAATTGCCATATTAGAAACTTATTGGCATGTAAAGTAGAAAATACACTAAAAATCAAGTTATGGTTTTCTGGTAACTATTATTTATATAAAATATATCACAATAAATTGGTAATCATTATTTACGGAATGTTATTAATAAATAATATATAAATATATAATAGCATAAGATGCATTTGGGTAACTTCGAAAATCGGGTATTTCTACAAATTGTCATTAGACGTCAAACTCAACTTTATTTCGGGTAAGTCGGTTAGAGTATTTTAGTGTACATTAGTATATCTTCTCGGTGAATGTTGCCAGAGCAGGAATACTGCTGCGTTTGGCGCGTAAAGGTAATTATTAGAAACTTTATGTTTATTATATGACATTTAACATAAAATACACACGAAAATCATTAAAACTGTAATAGGTATATAAAGCGGTTCTACCGTTGCTAAAATTGTATTACTTAATATTAAAACGTTGTTTTTGTTGTTATAAAATTATTTTAAAAAATATTCCTTTTTTTTAAATATTTTTTTTTACAATATTTGAAACATTTGAAATTTTAATAGAACATTTAGTATAATTTAAAAATATATTGAATATAAATAAAAGGCAATGACGTGGCAATAATATTAAAATTATGTGATTTAAATAATAAAATAATTTTGCTAAATGTTTAAAAACTCAAAAAGATGGAAATGTGTATATTACTGCGTTAGTCGTCATGATGTAGTTATTCAATCCATTTCTTATATTAGCTATAAACTTCGTACATACAAAAAAAAAGTTGAATAATAATTTTAATTTAACAACCATTTTACTTAATATACAATAAAAAATAGTCCTATAACCAATTGATATACAAACGATAAATAATGTTCGATTTGTTAAAAAGAAATGTCCTTTTTCAATCCATCAACGAAGACACGGAAGAGATTACGATACGTCATTGTATTAATTTTATCATTTTCATTTTCTATCTCTGGTAACGAGGCAAAGCGCGGCGTTGAGTTCCGCCACTCAACACGCAATGCCTAAAGAATTCGGTGGAAAGGAAGAAGAAGTGAAGAGTTTTAATGGGAACGGAATTTTAAAAACAAAATTCCCAGATTTCCTCTACCTATCCCGCCACTTGGAGGATACAGCGTGACGTTTTTTAGCTTTACGCTGTATATCTTACACAGCAGGGTAGGTAGAGTTAACCTGAGAATCTAGTGTTAGTTCAGTGTTTGTTCACTCCATTCCCATTAAGAAATTTCAGCCATTCCTTACCTTCCACCGAATTCTGGAGGCATTGCGTCTTGAGTGGCGGAAGTCAACGCCGCGCTTCGCCTCGATACCTGAGCGAGGAAAGGTTTAGTCGTACGCTTGCGCCTATGCGCCACAACTGGCCTCTGTAGACAGACAGGTAATATGTTCTACTACAATTGTATTATTTGTTGAATGGTTCGATATGGGTGTTCCATGTCATTATTAGTTAATATCAGGCTTTTAAAAAACGACACGCTAAAATTTCCTAGACATGTTAAAAAGATATGTACAAACTATATGTAAATTGTAAGTAGAGCGACTTCCCTGACAAAACTGACGCCAGCGTCAATGTCAATAAAATAATGTGGCGCGTCTTCGTGGATGGCACTATATTGTATAGCAGTTTATGTTATGTTATTTTTTTTCCATATGTACTAAGTTACAATATCATAAACAATAAATATTTAATGCTTTTTGTCTAAGAGCGCAGCAGTTAGTTGTTCGTACAAGGATCGTTTGTATATACGTGGTTGGCCGTCGCGGAGCCCGTGCGGGTAGAGACCGAAGTCATCGAACCAGCTTGTAGTCGGCTGAAATCAACAATTTACATATTTTCAGGTGACATATAAAACTATGAATGTAGCAGAATTCGAATTCTATGCACTCTGACTACCAATGCAGAAGAGGCCAAGAGGTGACCGACGTCTAAATGTGAACTTTTTATTGAGATTACAATATTATTGTTTTCTCGTAACACAAAGCTCAGTATTGAACACCGCCAACATACAGTATTATGGACGCAAAGTTGAGAACGGTGTATTTTAACATAAGGGTATTCTACTGTTGAGAAAAAATATGTGATATATTTTTTAAAAATAAGTTAAAGCACCGGTATTTATACAAACACAAACACTTGTCTAGACATGATTTGAACCTAATAATATATGCACGTACTCGTACGTACATTATATTTAAATGATCACATATTACTTAGATTTAAAAAAAAACAAGAAAAAGTATTTTGTGCGAATAACTGCTATAGGTAAATCAATATTAATCCAATAGGCAAAATGAAAACAAACATTTACCTTACAACTACAAATTTCAGGCGACTAAATGCTTAACTAATCTATATAGCAGCGTGGAAAAGTTAAATGACACTTATTTTTCAAAAACATCGCATAAAAATATTACCTTCTTACGACACGTATTCACTTATATTTAAAATCGATTAATTGCTCCGATTTTCTACACAGGTTATTTGTTGATTTAAATTTCAAATAATACGACTGACCATATTTTTAACTAGCAGATAGAGAAACGAGAACTTTTTCCTTCCATAGAAACTTAATACAATTCCGCGATTATGAATATTAGTGTGAACACAATGCCAAACATTGTTGCAGAAACAAGACTAATTTTTATACAAATGACAAACAAATGTAAAAATATATGCAGGTAAAAATATTTTTACACACCAACAAGTCATTTTATGTAGTAAAAACTTAAAATAAATTATGGTAAAATATTATATTAGATGTTATTTTTGATTTTCTTAAACAACAAACAAATGGAACAATGAAATATTTTATTAATTAAATAAAAAAAACAAGAGTTGGTCCAAGACTTTTGCACACCAACGAATATATATAGGTACATCTTTAATATTAAAATCGATTTATTTTCATACTCGGTTTTAAAATACTTTTACACGAACACGTCAGTCGGTTCAATTAAAGTTCCACAACAGAATCGATAAACCATAAATTGATATCTGAATAAGCACCCACGGATCAATTGAGAAAGCCTGATTGACGTCAGGCAAATCCTACGTAATGACGTAAACGTTTGTTCACAGAGGTTAGTCTAGTTAACCACGCATTTCAAATTTAATTTGACAAGTAAGGGCATTGATGTCGTGATAATATTCATGTTTTTAAATACAGTGATGTTACACCTTTTAAATGAAACTATTTTAACCGGATTAATCGCATATATTTGGTATGTATAATACCAAATTTTGGAAACCCGACGTTTCGAACACTTTGCAGTAGTCCGTTGTCACGGGTAGACTGATGTGGCATTCGTCTATCAGTTGACATAGTTATTATATCAAACTACCGCCAACGATTTCTTAATTTCCTCACGCACTGCCCTGGATTCAATTTTAATTAAGATTTTTATATATACACATAAGTATGACATATTCTAAAACAAATTTTATAAAATATTATTGCCGTTGGAACGGCTGAGATGCTGACATTTATAATAGAATATGTTAAAATAAATGAAAGTCTTACCTCATCAATAGATAAATAAATTTTAGCTTACCTCAAGTCTAAAATTGATAATCGTAGCTGAAGTTTGGTGTCTAGGAACAGTCACGACTCGGGACACTGGGAAATAGCCGGGATGGCTTGCCGTTAACTCGTAGTGACCCGGGGTCAGCAGGCGGTAGTAGTCGCCATATAAACCTGCAGATAAAACACTAAAACTAAACAAGAAGCACGAAATAATGTTATATATTATGAAAAGATGACTAAAATTATAAGTAAAGTAAGTGTGTAATATCATTATTATTATTATTATTTTTTATCAAGAATCGTATTTTGTAATAATTTAATATGTTTATCAATAAAAAAAATTAAATATATATTTTTATTATGTCTAATTGCCGTATTATAGTATTTTAACTACTATAAATATTATACGCTATTCCTTTATCTCAATAGTCTAATACTGTGCGTAACACAATGCTTATTATTAACCAATGACCAATAATAAGCATTACGTTATGCAAACATTTGATATAAGTCCTCAAATGCATGCTTTAAAGAATTAAACAATTAAACACGCTTTCGGCCAATATTGGATATCAAACGTATTAGTTCATACAAATAAAAAAGTATAAATAAAAGTTAAATATTAATCATACTTCATAGTTCATTTTAGACTAAGATAGTTCATTTTAGATTTAGAGGAATGACTTTTGAATTGATATACACGTAAAAAAATATATTTAATTTATGTTGTCGTTGTTTTCAGTTTCAACAAGTTTCAAGTTTTATCATGAATTAAAAAGAGGAGACTGCCGGAAACTAAAGTGTAGCGTCCTAAATTCGCAAAAATAAAAAAAAACATATAAAAAGGAAACCGCCAAATTAAATTGCAATAATCTATATTTTGTGCATCCTATTAGACAATTAGGTATATTTAGAAACAAGGATTGTACTTACTTACTACAATGTATAAAGCGCCTAATTATATTACATTGTAGTATGAAAAAATAGAAACTACACATAGGTCCATATTAGTAGACTCTAAGGACGAGTCACGGAACAAAGGAAAATAAATAAATAATAATTAACAATTTGTTTCTATTTTTTCTAAAGTTAAAATATTTAATTTAAATAATATTTATGGTACGAAAACTTAAAAAATCAGTCACGGTGATTTGTAGATCTATAGACAAACTGATACAAGTGATAGAGGTCGTTTCCAATTCTTAATATACAAATTTAAATTTTAAAGTTTGAATTGTTTCATTTACAATTCATAGAAATTATAGAAATCAATGGGTAAATAATGAATATATTAAATTCCAAATTTAAGTTTTAATAAAAATTCAAGCAGATGTGTATCAAAGTAAATATTTTTTTAGTGTTGTTTTAGAAGACTTCTGTAACAATCTTGATACTTTGTTACTAAAATTAGTATTCAAGAAAATTAAATCCGCCCACATGATATTTAAGATCTAATTTATTTTAAAAAGGCCACCGACAGGAAGCAAATTATGAAATCAAATGAAGTCCATCAGAGACACAGTACACTCATATTACGTAAGCGTAATTGACCAAGCGGTAAACGGAACATCTATTAATTCAGCTCACGAGACCAACAAATGTTAGTATTCCTATCCAATAAGACCAGTACGTATACAGTACTGGATTGCAAAATAATCTTAATACCATTTAAATCTACTTATGTAAAAATAAAGCCTTAATCTCTTGCAAAATTTTTTAAGTATGACCTTTTATTTTTAACTTTGAACAATACTAAATGACGTATCTGGAATTGCAAATTGCATGTTTCAAAAAACAAGTCAACAGAATATCTGTAGATACGTATACGTACGTATTTATAAAAACCACTAAAGAGATCCTATTGATTTTTACCGATAACAAACGTTACACGGTACAAAATGTACACCAAATGGCAGAAATATATATTACAATACATTTTTTTATTTCTGGATAACTACAAAAATTTTGTAAAATTATATAACTTGGAACTGAAAAATAGTTTTCCTTAAAAATATACATATTTATGTGTTCCTGAGACATTTGTTGTTAAATATAATAAAAAAATATGTATGCATAGTATTCAATTAGGAATTTTCACATTCACTTGATTACTATTTAATAATTACATATCTGTATGTTCGATTTCGTGAAGTTAACCTTAAGTTGACATTAAGGGAAAGAACAATCGAAACTAAAGCTGAGGAAGGTAAACTACCGGCAAACCACCTGTCACTTAAACGCTTCCGCATCCTTAACTAAAGTATACGTTATTTAATATTAATACGATATTTCATTTATTTTCACACACTCACAGTATGTACGAATACAAAATGAAAGTATTTTCTTAACTTTTACTTTTCAAAACATATTTTTATGTGGCATATTTTTGTAAGTAGCAGTAAATTGGAACATAATGTAGGTACCATGTGATGGTTGAATTTGCAAAATCCATTTGCACAAAACTTTATGACAATCTGTATTAATTATAAATAAAACTAGGTTCTTCAATTCTCAATAACCATCTATTCTTTGAAAGAAGAACGATAACACAAAAAAATACTAGAAACAATTAATTGCATATCCTGAGATACGGCACAGTAGTGGATATCAGGACAGAGCAATGTAACAGGATGCTTGCAGTGTTTACGACCGATACAGAGCTATGTATATACAGAATACATATTTTGTATTTAATGATTGCGAACGGTGACTCTTCAGATATATAAAATTCAGTTTAACTTTGCATCCCTCATAAAGCAGGGTAAGCAGAGGGAAGCTAGTGTTAAGACACTCCGTTCTCCACTTTCTGCCGAATTGTGGAAGCGTTGCTTGCTGAGTGGCGGATCTCACCACGCTTTGCCGTCAAGGCAAACACCAGACATCAAAACCAGAGCGAAAAAATGAAAATATTAATTTAAATATTGCATTTCCTCTAGTGGAGATCGAATTCACAACCAGTTGCGGTTACAGGCACACTATGTACCCCTGCGCAAAGTCGAAAGAAACTTATTAACATGTCATTTCCATTTTCCATTTGTGACCCTGTATTTAATGTCTTAAAATCACATTTAAATCTAAGTATCTCTTAAGTAAAATTTAATTTGAGAAAAAAAAGGTGGTACAATCGGAAAACGAAGTGCTTAATATATATCAGATTGGTCGTAATTGCCTTTAAATCTAATCTAAAATTATTACGATTGTTTAATTAAAATCATTAAGTAATTAAAAACTCTAATTAAAAACTGCTACTAGTATTTTTTAACATGGTTTAAATATATAGTGTGTTGTGGGTTCGATTATCACTCGAGGAGATTAAATATTTAATATTTTCATTTCCTCGCTCTGATGTCGAGGCAAAGCGCGGCATAGTTCTATCACTCAACACGCAATGCCTCCAGAATATGACGGCAAAATGGGGGACGGAGTGTCTTAACACTTTGTTCCCTCTGCCTACCCTGCTGTGTGCGGAATAATATATTTAATTCTAATAAATATATTATTCCGCACACATAATTTTATTAGGTTTTGCCACATCTACTTAAAAACTTAATTACAATATTAATATGGCACTTGGGATTTCCCACAATGTTTAGGTTTGTATACATTAAGATAACCTTTTTATAGATAATGCAAAATATATATTAATAAATATATAATAATAACACATATGTATATGTGTTGCGGTAATTGTGGTTGGATTTTTCATCAGTTAAAAAGTAAACCTATAATAATCAATCAACAAAAGCAAGTCTCACCTGTAGTGACGTCGTGGCGTATCGGCCTCGGCACCGGCCCGGTGATATTCACGACCGATATAATAGCGTTCTGTATGAGCCCGGAGTCGTCACTCACTATTCCCTTTACCCCGGAATGCGCTTTCCATATAAATGCAAGAAGCGCATCCTTATTTCTAATCCATTCGTTTTCCAATTCTTTTTCAGCGGTGTATTTCTGACAGCCAAGTTCTAATGTTATCTCGAACGCGTTTGTCGCCAAATAATTAAAGTCTTGCATTCCTGTGAACGAATTGCACTGTTTGTAAAACATTTTTACTATTCAGAGAAATATTTCTATGAAACAACAATAATAAGACATATTTTGGGACAATTTCAATGTGGTATGTAACGTGTGAAAATTCTAATTTTGTGTTAATTAAAATTGGCTTCTTACCAAAATTATCATTCTATTTTCTTATCCTTGGATAGTAAAGCTTTTAAAAAATACATCGACAGAGCGAACGACACAAGTTTTAGTAACTGTTTAAGAATTTTGACGTAACTCATTATATCACATAATATCTAGTTTGTTCATATATATGTAAAAAATATCTTAAAATTACAAATGCCGAATTCATATTGTTGTGTCATACCTACAAAAATGGGAATGACTTACATTATAATACAATAACATAATTATGTTAACTTAGCGTATGAATATTTAATAAGCATGTTTAAAAAAAATGCCTCTAGACATTAGGCTAAGCGTTTCAACATTTCATGGTTAAAATGTATGAAGCGGTAAATCTATAATATTTACCAATCGGTTATAATTTAACGATGATAGACTTTCAATTTAACTTTATCTAGACAAAAAATATTGCAGACCGCTTTTCTTTTAATACATATAAATATTGTTTTTTTGTCTAACAAATTTGTGACAGTTAAAAATTTAAAAAAACTTGGAAGTAAGTGCAAAATTAGCATAACAAAAACCAGTTCATATCTCATGGCTAACCGCATTAAAATGTCAGTGTTGTAGTAAATACCTAGTGTATTTCCTGTTATACAAACTACTGTAACAATCTTACTTAACGTAATTAAAAATGTTGTAAAAAAGGATTACAATGCTACCTAATACGTCTCCTCACAACTCACTAGTAAACATATAAATATGTTTAATGTTATGTATTTCAACTAGTTGTATTCTACTACTATACTACAATACGGCCAATGTATCGTTGGCACCTTGAAGTTGACTTTCTATCATCCGACTCAATTCATTTCTTTGTTGGTCCAACTTCAGCGCTCCAGAGTCCTAAACTGCACGCTCTTCTATCAGGCAGCTCCTTCCCTACCGTGGAAGGAAGCGACATAGGCGCAAGCTTAAGAAACCCGTCAACCTTCCTTCTATCTATTAGTCTCGTATACGAGAGAATCATTCTCAATAGATTAAAAGAAATGATCGAGACAAAATAACTGTTCACCAATGAACAATTCGGCTTTAGATCACACCACTCGTCCATATACCATGTTCACCATCAACCATCAACGGAACACTGCGCGAAATACAACGTTCGTAAATCGATTCGCAGTGGCAAACTTCTTCAGGCTTGAACGGAACGTGCGATTCGAAAAGTATTTCCGAATTATGTGAACGAGAGAGTTCACATCATTATGTGTCGACATATCATTATGTGTATATCAGGTCGAGACAATATTTAAAAAAATATATTAACAAAAAGTACGGATCACGTATCCGTAATAAATAAAAAAAACCTTAAAAAATTCCATTAGAAATCCTTACCTCCTTTCAAGCTATACCAAGCGGCGCCATTGGTAACGCCGCCCTGCTTGCCGAAGTTGTACGCGCTGGGCTCGTCGGGGCCGGCGCGGCAGCCGGCGCGGCTGCGCGACGCCATGTCCGCGTGCGCGTGCGCGTACGCCATGGCCAGCTCCCTAGTGGTATATACCACGTTACGATTACGCGATGTTTCCCACATAAAGCACGTTAGGCAGAGGGAACCTAGCGTTAAGACTCTACGTTCCCCACTTTCCTCCGACTTCTAGAGGCATTGCATGTCAAGTGGCAGAACTCGCCGCGCTTTGTTTTGTTGCCAGAGGCAATGAAAGTATTAGACAATTTATTTTCTTGAACAGGAATTGAGTCACACACCACAACATTCACACACATGAGGTAAATGTCACACACAAAAAAATAGACATAAACTGGATCCCATAATCAGAACCTAACTAAACTCTCATCAAACTACCCTTCTTCAAGTGTATCCTTCCCATAGAAAATGAATCATCGAAATCGGTGGATGTTATATTAAGTCCATTGTCTATTTGTAGCTACATACTTAATGCAAATTTAAGATTTATGTGATTTTTTCATGGGCAACAGTCAGAAAAAAATCAAATTAAAATGGGTAAAACAATAAGCACAAGCTTTCAAATAAAAAAAGAATCATCAAAATTCTAAGGTATCAAACAAAAAAACTGCAGTATCCAGACAGATGCTGTCTCTTTGTGCTACAATAGTCTTATAAAGACAATAATTTATATTGTAAATATAAATTACCATCATGTCTTATATCTGGTCAGAAAATGTTGTTTTCCTTATTTCGTCATTAATGAGTCAGTAAATAATATGTAATTATAAAATAAAGCTTAAATGTATAAACATATACCTTTTCTTTTCTATACAAGGATCTCAACGCCGCATTTTATATCGTCACCAGAGTAAGGAAATGAAGACATGAAAAAATTTATTTGAATTATATAATATCGAGAGAATCCACAACCTGTCCTGTTTACAGTCACAAATTGGTGGCCCTGTGCCATTACCAGCCTCAGGAAGTGTAAATTATTTTCCTATAACATAATCAATAATATTATAAGAAAATATTACACTCCCACGAGTGGGAACCAAACCTACAACCATTGCTTTAACAGTCATACACTGTACCACAGTAGCCACAAATACATACCCATGAACAATGACAAATAATTTTGGTTACTTTAAAATTAAACACTTACCTGAAAGTATCGTCATCTGGGCTGGCAGAATATTCAGACACTGGTGCGCCACTACGACTTTCATCATAAGGATAATTGGCTACTAAATCACCTCCATGCATAGCAGCACTCAATACAAATGGCACAGACATAATCCATCGCATAACAGCCCTGGTCTCAGGTTCCAGCTAAGGTTTAAGTAAGAAACAATATTTAAAGTATTTCATTGGTTTGTAAAGAAATATATGTAATATTGTAAAAAATGTTACCGGAGCAGCAAGTCGAGTCAGATCCTTGAGCAAGTGGTTGTTATGGTTAATGCCCTGACGCTCAAATTCAAATGTAATAGCATCAAGATCAGGAAAATTTCTATTCAAGTCTACAGAATTATTATTATTACGCCCAATAAGATAATCTTGCCCACCCTGAAATTAATAGTCAAAAGTATTTCTTTTTTAAAATAACATGCACACTGGGAGAAAGATATAATAACTTACAGTATCTGTAGATAATTGCCATCCATCAGGATTCATAGCCGGTAGTAAATGTATACGAGTACTGTGAATTAATGTCCGAATGTGGCGGTCGCGCTTATTATATTTATCGCAGAGATAATAAGCTAGACCCAATAATAATTCTCTGCCCAAAACTTCATTTCCGTGTATATTCCCAACATATTTAACTTCAGGCTTATCTGTTACAAGAAAAGTATAAATAAGAATGATTTATTTATTTTTATTTTGAACATTATTAATAAATATTAAACTTACAAGGTTGATGACATCCAGGATTATCGGAAAATTCGATAACATATAGAGGTACATTTTTTACAGATGGTTCAGTGAGTGTATATACTTTTGTAATATTGGGGCATTTTTCATGAACTTCTTCTAATATTTGAGGTAATTCTTCATTATTGTGATGTTTCCAAATAAACTCAGCAGATGTGACGACGAGGAAAGCAAAGTAAAACAGTTTACATACAGCCATCATCGTAGCACAGTACACATACAGCAATATTTAATAAATATAACAATTAAAATTCAGAATTTGTAATTATAATTCAGAAAAACATTTTAATCAAAAATTAACTGTTAAGAAATTCCCTCTTTACACGTTACGCGAACGTCTCGCACTCAACTAACTAATTACTAAACAACATCAGAGGAATATATCGATCGATTTTCCCGCGATACCCGTATCGCAACATTCATAAATAATATTGAATACATAATAAAAGATTTTAGATGTTGGCAGTCCTAGTAAGCAAGAGTTGCTAGATATGTTAACTACTATACAAGTAATTTCATAATTTCATATTAAATGTTTATTTTTCAAAATATTCTACTCAATCATTACTTATTTTATACAGTTCTTACCTGATATACAAAAATCATTTCTTGTACCGTTCCTAGAAAGTTACTGAGACCCTTGATTAACTTATATAGTCATTTAATCTTTTAAAAATATATATCACTAATTTATCAAATTAAAAATACATAAGCATAAGTTTTATTTTTCGCTTTTGTTAAGAATTTATGGCTACTATATACTGATTTATTCAAGCAGTCATTTTAACTACCGTATATTTTGACATTATGATACGTCGCTTCCACGCTTGCCAAAGTTTGCCAAGTGTCATTGAATACAAGCGTATGAACGGAGTGTTAGGTGGGGTGTAAACAGTTGTGACGTGCTTATTCAGCCTCCCTCATGAGTTCGCGTGGAATGGATATATTTACCTGGGCAATAACGTAATAATTTACATGCAAATAAATAGAAAAGAATTGCATTACCTAACAGTTTATTATAATATAACTGAAGTAAGAAAAAAAAAATTTTTGTATGGATGGTAAGTGAGTGGAAATACATGAAAATTTGTTTTAAGTTTATTATTTTTAGTAAATTTTTTTTTTAATAATAGTAATATCTTTGTAAAATTTGTTTCATACCTTTATTTACTGACTACTTAAGTACTTAGTGTTTGGAGCTTGCAGACGCTTGATGAGCTTCAACAAGCGTGTAAGCGTAACATGAATGATTTTTTAAGCATAGCAACATTGTTGACAAAAGCTGCCAACATAGAAATATAACTGCGTTCAAAAATCATATTTACACAAGCAAGTAGCTACTTTATATTATTAGTAAAAGAAAATACAATCGAATTGGGACCCTCCTCCATTTAATGAAGTCGTTTAAAAATATTAAGAGAAAAATGTACATATTGACGATCTATCTGGCTTGAAATATGGAAATATTATTAGATCATTTACATATTTATGAAGATATTGTACAATATTATTCTTTAAAATGAGTCAATTGTTTATAATCGATTTTTTTAGACACTCAATCTAATATTTTAATATTAGATTATTAATAGCTGGTTCCATGTGAATATTCTGCCTTCCAAAAAAGGCACATTATGAACTTATGTTTAAATTACGATGTTATTTAAGCACATATTTTTAGCAAATTTTTTTACGAAATTAAGAACTTTTAAGAGTCTAATGTCGGTTTTTGTACATTACATCATACATCAATCAATGAAATAATTTATGATTATCCATATTAAACTAAAGTAAATAAAGTATTTCAATTCAGACAACAAAAAATTAGGAAAATTTATAATTGTAGAAAAATGTTATTATTGCAAATCTTGGTTTTAAGACATTGGCATTAACGACGCTTGTTACTTCTCTTTTTTTGCAAAGTTTCTATCACGAAGGATATAAGTGATATCAAAACTCCCACACCATAAATTATAAAAATTCCCTGCAAATAGAAAATAAATAAAAAATCGTTTTTAAATACTACCCATATTAAAACATATATTTTATAAACATAAGGACATTGGGATAATACCGGGCGCGTTTTAGATATTTTAGAACTGTATAACAAAAAAACAATTCTCAAATTACCCTAAATTAATGGTCTATAGCATTAACTGTAGATTACGGAAGGCTGTATAGCTTTTAATTTAGTAACTGCAACGGTTTTTGCTTTGGCTCTTGTAAAGCCAATTTTTTTCAGCTTCACGAACCTAGTGGTGAGATACTCCGTGAGTGGACACTTGAGTTGAAGTGAGGACACTTTTCGAAGAATTTTTGAGGCATTGCATGATCGAGGCATTGAATAGCGGAACTCGTCTCGACATAAGAGCAAAGAAATAAAAATTCAATGAAAATTAAATATTTAATTTTCATTGAATGGGCATCGAACACATAACCGTCGCTGTCGCCGAAGCCGTATACTGTCACTGCGCCACGATTTCCTGTTTTTATTATATCGTGACAGAAAATTGTTCATGAAGTTCAGACATAATTTATATTCACTACAGTTATTTTTAAAATAGAGTCTATAAAAGTGTTTTGTCCGATTTATGTCACCTAATTTATAAAAGAAATCTTTGCATTGCATTGGTCATCATCATTGCATTGGTATGACTTATCAGAACTCGTGGCGACAACTGAACGTCAAATCTTCATGAAATGGCAATTAACTTTTCAGTTCACATTTAGTGTATTTACCAAAAAAAAAAATTATGCCTAAAGCGGCAATTTTATTCAGTTAACAGGATCGTTCCTGTCCCATCACCGATCTTACCCCAACATACTATACGTACTTCAACATGTCTTAAAGCCAAGGGCTCGATGTTTTCAACGTCTTTTTTAGACCGAGAAAGTTTAACTGCCAGTTGAACTTTGTAATCCAAGTATTGCAACGCTATCTAGAAACACAATTTTCGAAATAATTACTTATCTAATAATACAAAAACAAATTGCTAAGCGTGATTATTTAAGTCGAGTAATACCTATATTAAAAAATCAAATCAGCTTCCCGCTGTATCCCGCGCACAGCAGGGTAGGCAGAGGGAATCTAGTGTTAAGACACTCACTCCCCACTTTCTACCGAATTCTGGAGGCATTGCGTGTTGAGTGGCAGAACGCAACGCCGCGCTTAGCCTCGACACCAGATCCAAGAAATGGAAATATAAGTGGAAAAATGGAAATATAAGTCATAAGTAATTAAGTAGGTACCTGTGTTTCCCACGCCAGCAACAAGCCCGATTCATGAAGACGTCCTATAAGTTTGCTTAATTTATGCGTATAAAAGGAATTCTTCCGCATCATTACAACGCATTGTTCATAATAATATTCTTCTAACATAATAGTCAAATCAAAAGTTGCTTCTTTGGTTATATACTCTCCAATAGCAAAAGTACCTTTAAAGTAAAATTGTTGAATAATTATGTAGAATAATAATGTTTTTATAATTAATTTTGATAATATGAAAATTAATGATTATACCACCAGGTAATTTTTCAATGCTAAACGCCATACTCCGATTAAAACTTCTACGTTTTAAGTCATCAAATGGATACGTACGGAATAACTTTACTAACTTTTTAAGCAAAGGCTACAACATATAATTTATTATAAGTTTTTACATAGAAGTACCTACTATGAATATATCTAACGTATCTTATATAATATATAAAAACAAGTAACCTCTTGAGAAAGTATTAAAGAAAATGTCCAAGCGTCATGAGTAGCGCCCCATATGAGCTTACGGTCAACAATATCTTTAATTGTATCAATAGAAGGTTCATATCTGGGTACAGTGAAAGTGGATGCGAGGCCACCCCCATATGCATTGTCCAAAACTAAACCAGTCATCATCATCCACCCGATTACGCTGCGCGTTCGCCATGACGAAAATCCAGACTCAGGCTGTGACTAAATAAATTAAAAAAAATGTATAATATTTTTAATTATATTTATAAATTAAAATAAATTACAGTGTTTCACTACCAGTTTGCTGCCTACCCTCGCTCGCCTCGTTTTACAATACTGAAGTAAAATTAAATAATAACAGTCTTTAAAGGAAAACTATGTACCTAATTGTTTTTTGCAGTATCGTACTCACGATAATAGGTACTGGGTGCATGATAATATTTTTTTATTACTTTAGAATATTGTATTGCTGGAGTCAAAGGTTGCATTTACTTTATTATTAACATGAAGCGGCTACGTTTTACGGCAACGGTTCGTAGCGATGCCGTAGTTCTATCTCAGTCTATATTGATGACGATGACTAATGTGGCCAGTGAAGCGAACAAGATTTTAAAGGTGCAAACATAATGAATTTATTAATATACGAGTATGTAGATTATCATAAAAATAATTTTAACTTAAAATTAATATAAACACACTTTGCTGTTAAAGGTTTGCCCACTTCGCTTAAACTTAAAAATTTTATAAGCTACGGATTGAATGTGCATATATGCATACCTGTGTTATCATAATACCAAAAGTTGTCAAAAATATATCAGTGGTAGAAAATCCTTTTGCAATCATCAAAGCCAACGATGCATATATAAATGTGAAAATTATGGCAATCCACATATACACATTAAAAGGTAGCAAAGGCATTCGCCAACTTGCTAATACTCTGAAATAATAAAAAAATATACCTGTATACCTTAGAGTGCCATCTCTTTGGAGGATATGCGGAGTCAGTTGAGTTGGTCGAATCTACTACTACTACTACTACTACTAGCAAGAATGTCACGTCGAGAGAATGAGTCTTTCTCTCGATTTTCTTTCATCAAAGAATACCAAAAAAAATACGAAAGAAGAGTGAGTGTTAAGAGAGGAAACCTTGCTTATATTTATACTAAGGTATAACAGGTATACTTTAGCATTCCTTTAGTTTGCCCTTAATGTTCGGGAATAATCGCAGTAACCGTCTACTGTTAGTGGATTGTGAAAGCAGGTTCAAATTCCCACGATATAAACTAGAATTTTCATTTATTTTCATCTTATAAATCCTAACAAATACAAAAATAATAATGAAAAAATTAATAATCCAACTGCATAAAATTAAAAAGGCTTTTCGTGACGCTGGGGTACATTCGTGTCAACGCGACAGGTTGTGAGTTCGTTTCCCACTCCCACTCTATCTCTTCGCTTATCTTATTCGTTTCGCTCTGGTATCGAGACAAAGCGCGGCGACAAAGTTCCGCCACTCAAAATGCAATGACTTTAGAATTTGGCGGAGAGTGGGGAGCGGAATGTCTTAACAGTAGGCTCCATCTGCCTACCTTGATACATACGGGATAAAGCGTGAAGCTGAAAAAAAACTGTACCTTGGTGAAGGCGCGATACAAGTGACTCCAGTTCTAACATAAGGAGTCGAAAAATCCATTACAATGTATTCTTCGTACCAGGAATATAGTGCAGCTGCGTAAAAAATAAGAACATCTGAATAAAGATTAGTTTTGTAACAACGAAATTTCGTATAATACGACATATATATTAATTTCGTATAATACGACATATTTATTATCATTTTGTTCAATGCCACATATATAGTATATATATCGTCGTCGTATGTTGTATAAAGTATATAAAAAAAATAAAGATAAGAAAGTAAGCGTTAAAATCTTACTTATACCAAGATCAGCTCGATCTTCGAATACTTTCCCTAAAACACCTATACCGGTTCTGTTATCGTAAATTTCTCCCCACTCTCTACCATCGTCTCCAACCATTTCTATTGTACAATTGATCCATCTGTGAACACACACACATTAATTATGAATACTTTTGAAAATTTAATTACAAATAAAATGTATTATTTTATCAATGGTCTCATGACCTGCAAAACTCCTCGACAATTCTAATATCCAAGCCGTCTCGACCATTAGGTGTAACATTGGGTTCAAGATCTAGCAAGACATAAGGCTTGTAAGTAAATGCTGTGACTTTAACTATCTTTCCATATAAATTGGACATATTATGTGGAAATAAGTTTATATTCTTTTCAAATTCTCCTGTGCAGGAATTCCAACTATCTAAAATGATAGGCTTATCATTTTGTTCAATGCCAACAAATTTATGAGTTACTAAATCGTAAATATGACACTCTGGAGGTGATTCTGCTGGTATTATTAACAATATGTTAGCAACAAAGCTGGCTTCTCTATTTGATAATACATCTAAAAGCATATCTGAACTTCCATTGATAAGATGGTGTGAAGTGGGAAGCATAATTATTTTTCTGTCACCTTTCCTTACATTACCCATACGCGCAACGTTCTCATATGCTACAAAAAATATATCCGGCTCATTCAGTTGTACAATATAATCGGAACAACCCATTTCTGATGCGTTAAGCATCAGGTTGGTTAGCGACTCATTATTTCTTGCAGATATATACATAAAACTCTTAGGTGATATGGGAAACAAGTATTCGTCAGAAATAATTGTAACACAAAACGATGAATTTAGATAATGACCAATTATTATTTTCAATAATATTTCTATTGGCGTCAACGCTTCTGATGAAGGTATCATTGTGCATTATATTATATCACGCATTGAATTTTATATCGCTACAATGTCACCGCGGCTCTTTTATATGGAGAATCTGCTCATAGTTTGGGGTTCCTTTGTATTTTATGAATTAAAATGATGAATTTATATTGATATTAGTCGATGAAATGTTAGCCTTGTCCGATTCTACGTGTACATTTTTTTCGTTGTCTAAGTAAAGGGTAAGTAAAGGTAAGTAAAGTTTTCAAATGCATGAAATAATGACCTACACTGTACTAAAAATAAAAAAAATACACCAGAACACAAAAAAATATTTGAATATGGGTAATAATGAATACAGGACACAATATAATTTGCTTGTCACGAACATTACGTATTCGATATGTCATTTAATGAAATGATACATATTTACTGTTACTGTTTACCACTATTAGACTCTTCAAAGGATATTTACAAAAGTTATGTAATTATAGTGTTTCAAACAAGAGATAATAGGGTTTTCAGGTTCTATAATTCATAAAATAGGGCATATTGATTATTTCTGTTTACAATAAATATTGAATCGTTAAATAGAAAATGGATAACAAACAAATAGTATGTTGTGTACTTACTCACTCCATAAAAAAATCTATAGGAAAGTGAAAATAAAACAATAGTTAGCAAATATTGTTTTATTTTCATTTTCATGCCTTTTTTTGCATAAAAGGCAGGGAGAAAAAGAAAAGAGAGAGAGAGACATTTCATGTTATGTGGCGAAACTCAACGAAAAAAATTGACGAAGTTTGCGGGCGTAAGCGCTCGTTTTGTATGAAATGAACTAAAAATATAACTTTTAGAGGTACGGAATCATCAAATGTAGTATAAGTAATATATTAAATTCTATTTTAAAATATATATTTAATTTTAAGTCAATATAGAGTGAAAATATTAAAAAACATATTATACCTCTAAAACACGAAGAATTATAACTACACGAACACGAAGGCAATCGTGTAAACTTGATGGTAATAACATTTAAATGTTATTACCATCAAGTTTACACGATTGCCTATTTGTTCGTTGACTAAATAAATAAGGGTAATTGGAAAGTTTCCTGAAACTGCATGTCACAAGGGCTAATGGATATTTTATTATTGTTACGCGACAAGACACACACGGCGGCAAGCGCCACCGTCTATACTACTCCAAACATTCACGATCATTGAAAATAATATAAAGAACATAAAGGAGAATGAAACTTTTGGGCCGTCACGTAAAGAATTGAGATGTGATCTAAAAAATTACAATTTTTTTTTTATTTTTAGAATAGCAAATAATAAATTAATTGACAATCTGGAAGTGGAGAAAAATGAAAAAAATAAGATTTAGATCCTTAATCGATTAAAATCAATCATATATTAAGTCAGAGATGTGACAGCTGATTGACAATCACACCTTGTCTAATGATTTTTTGCATTTT